>VXBN01001433.1:18479-48822 GCA_013397395.1 Sinosuthora webbiana | reverse complement strand
AAAAAAAAGTGGTTGAGGGTAAAGCTTTCTTTATGTTTTTTTTTTTTTTACATTTTTCAGATCATCTCTAATGGAATGATAAAGTGTTTTCTGAAGGAAAAAAAACCCAAACATGTCCTGGACAAATGGTACTTGCTTTGAGACTGTTTTCATTATTTTTAAAATAGCAAGTAGTTAGAATCAGTGGTCCATGAAGTTTCAGTTGGAAACAAAAGAAATCATAAGAATTTGCCTGTTTACTAAAGCTAGTTTCTCTCCCACTAGAAATGGTTTCTGCTAATGTGAGAACAGCATAATGTAAACTTGCACAGTGTGTAAATAACACTTCATTAAGTTCCTTTTTCCTTTTGAAAGTATCTTGTCTTGAACAGAAGGGCAAATTCTACCAAGTGGAACTGCTTTCACCTTTGCATGATAGGGATGTAATTGAAAGTAGCCCTAGGTGTTATTCTTGTGCTATTTATTTAAGGTATTTATACAAGAATAAAAACCATTGAGATGAAACCTCACATATCTAGAGTAGTCTGTCTGCAGTAAGGATAATATTGATTGCTATGGCAGAAAACTGAAGCCAGGTCACCTTCCAGCCATTGATTGTCTTCTTTCAGACTGCCAATGATGGCTGCATTAATTGCATTGCTGAACTTAGCAATTTCTTGTGTTTTTCTTATTTCACCTCCATCCATTTTCTTAAAATGATTGAAATGTAAAAAGAAAAAAAAAAGAAAAAAAAAAACAAACAAACCTTGAAGCAGAAGCTAGAGGAGTTTTAAAAAAAAGTATTTTTTGAATGTTAATCAACAACATTAAATAAAATCACTGGCTTTCCATTGACAAGCCATAGCCCAATTTGAGAACATGGGCATAAAAGAGAACCAGGAAGGAAGATACTGGGTTGCTTGGGAAAGATTCCTGGAACACAGCTAAAAAAAAAGAAAAAAAAAAAAAGGAGCTGATCTGCAGTCCCATGTTGGCTGTTTTAATCTGGAAGTTTATTTCATTTAAGGTAGGGCCTCCTGACATTTATCTGTCTTTCTTGCAAAAGTATTTACATGCTTACACCTATTTTAGCTGTTTTTCTTCACTTGTGTGTGTGTGTATCTGTAAAATGGATAACACAGTCTGCGATCGAAAGATGATGTTTGTTCAGTTCCATAAATAATAATGATAAAGGAAAAGACTTCATATTCTTTCACAGTTTGCAAAAAAAACAGCTTTACTGCCAGGAGATATGGCTGGAGTTCTTACAATCTGATGCTAGCCAAATTTTGTTATGTGTTCCTTTAAAATTCATATTAAAGAATAGGGCTATTCAGAATCCCCAGTCTTAGATCCTGTAGTGGGTTTTAAGTTTGGATTGTGAGAGTTGATTGAGTCTAAGTGTCAGCATGGAGAATGGTTTTCCAAAGAAATGTGATGAAGAAGGTCTCCCAGAGCTTCCTCAGGGTTTGTTCAAACCCACTGCCCAACTATCCAAGGATTTGTGTCCCATCATCAAACCCTTCTCCCCAATTACAACTGCAACTGTGGGCAAGAGGAAAGGAAAAGAAAAGATGACTAAACTGTGTCCAGCAATACAGCCTATGAACCCACAGAACCTCTACAAACACAGGTGTGGGTTGTATGTCTGGGCAACGGTGCAGAGCAGAAACCTTTCTTCAAAGTGGGAGACTGCCGTGGAGGAGAGGCGTTGAGTTCTCTAAAGAAAAAGCTGGAGCGCAGCAAGGCTCCAGGAGACACCTTGAAGATGATTTTTTCACTCTTTTGGTATCCCCAGTCCTAATGTTGGTGGTTTATAACCCCAAATCAAGATGTTTTCCTATGTCAGTGCTTTTAAAGCCTGAACAAGCCACTGATAACCATTTATAGCCATTTTCTGTTAACCTTCTCCAGCTCACCTGTGGTGCTGCAGTTGTTCCACAGTCCTCAAGTGAATATTGCATCCCCAAGCAGACCTGGAAACTACACCTTCATCTTTTTTCCCTCTTTCAAGTTCTCAGCTGATTTCAGCAACACTGACTCATTTGAAAATATCAAGACATTTGTGGTTCCATGTAGCAAAATAAAATCACAAATTTCTTTAGCTATTTGGTTTATTGAATTAGGTACAATAAAACACTGATGTAGCTTTTTACTCAATTTCCTAATTTAAGAGCATTTGACATACATTTTTCAAACTAATGTATTTATATGTTCATTTGATTCTTAATAAGGAGGATAAAAAATATTAATTTTTCTTTTATATGAGCACTTCTATATAAGGCGAGATTTCAAAGAGCTTGCTATGAGTGTATATAAAACTCAGCTAAAAAAAAAGTCTTGCTATGCTAAGAGTGTAAGTCCAGACACCTTACACATGCCAGAAAAAGAACATCTGTAAATGCTGTTATGGGGGGGAAGACGTGCCATGAAGTTTCAAAGGCTTGGAGAGGCATGTGGAAGCTGCCTCAGATAATACACAGCTGACAAATTAACAATTTTGGGTATGAGGCTCTTTTTAAAGGGTTTTTTTTTAATTAACATGTGGACAAAGTACAATTAAAGAGCTGATATGTTGGGTTGTTGCAGTGACAGCTCCAATACCCAATGTGAAAGGCCACCTCCCCTTCAAATGTCTTGAAATGGAATACATTTCATAAACACAGTGGAAAAGAAAAACTCTCTCACCCCTTCCTCTGCCTAGGTGAAATATTCCTTAGGGAAATTTGTCCAGTGAGACTGATTTCCAGGCTGGTGCTACACAACAGATATGCCTGGTATATTTACTTCTTTTCTGTTGTCTTTCCCACATTGATAATAAAACCAAATGTAAGTCCCTTTGTATCCATCCCTCTTACAGACAGCTGCAGCTTTGGTGTGGCGTCTTGTTTGGGAACAGCAACAGCTGCCCAAGGGTCAGGATTTGCTTCTTCCTTCAAATCATATACAATCTACTTAGAAACAGGTTTGTTTGGTTTTTTTTGGTTTTTTTGTTTTTTTTTTTTCCAGAGGATTTGATAAATAAAAATGAGGATGGTAGTATTGTTATCTGAGAAGATCAGATGTGTCGTGTAAGCTGTAGAGTCAGGCACCTGCATCCATCAAATATTTACGAAAACATCTTAGGATAAAATGTAGCACCATTCGTTAATTTTAAAATCTCTTCCCAGAGCACAAAAGCCATCCTCATAGATACTTAGTTTCTAAAGGAAAGAAGACTTAAAATGAGATTTGATAATCAAATTTCTCCACCTCTATCCTTGTTCTTTAAATCTATATTTTAAAATAAGCAAGAATACTTTTCCCCAAACTTCAGTCAATATTTTACCTTTATATGATGTTTTTTTCAACACAACCCAACCATTCTCTATACTGCTTGGATTTTTTTACAGCCAACAATTTTATATGTGGGTAAAGTACTAAACACTAAAGTGCTGTTCTAGTGTTACACATAGTGCTCAATGGAAACATAAATTCAGAATTAGCATCACACTGAGGAGTAGCCGAAGACATTTTAAGGAATGTCCCGAATTACTTCAGTGTCTGTAGCCAGACAGAAATGAAATGCACACACATTGCAAGATGTTCTGAACTTTTCTATCAAAAATAATAAATTGAGATGTGTGTTAAGGTTGTTGGGTTACAGTTTGACCCAGGGCACTGCAAAAGAGATTAGATTGGGGGGAACATATTCAATAGTCCTGTTGAATAACATCTATCTACTAATTGCAGCCAGTTAGGAAAAAGTAAAAGATCCAGCTCTGTTTCATCCGATTTTGTAAATGAACCAAAAATGGTGCATGATTTTGATACAGAAGGACATCTGTAAATGACGAGAGCTTTACCGAAGTATTTCATTTCAGTAGCAGTAAAAAGAGCCTACTGCTCAAATCATTAAGTAGCTAAAAATCTAGCATTCTTTTGGAAGACTTTGCAAGTTTGCATTAAGCATGCTTTCAGTTGTCAGGCTCCTGTTGTGACATATTGTTTGAGTCAGACTTCATCAATCTACAAAGCATTACTTGAGGTCTGATGGCATGTGCCTACACCCAATATCCTATGTACAAATGGAAGTGATACAGGATTCTGTAATTACTGCATTTCTTTGTAACCCATAAATATTTGGTACACTAAATTTCTGCCCTGAATTTTTCAGAAACCAATTAGTTGGTTGCTTTATCTGTGCAAAGTAGATAAAATATTGTGGTATTGATGATTTTTCATGTGCACATGTTTTGATTTTAGCACATCTGTATGCAATAAATCTATTTTCTGTGTAGAAATCGTATTTTATTATATGATTTAGTATGGAATGTTGAATAAATAATTTAAATTGAAATTCTTTCTTTGGGAGCACACCAGAATTATTTGCAATAGCTGATCATACCACATATATCCTTCTTTGCACACAAATACATTAGCCAATTGCTTTTAAAAAAGCACCAGTTTTGCTAATATTACTTTACACACAGCTGGATAAATGTGAAAAATGGTCTTATGTGTAGTCTGCCTGGATTTTAGTTGTCTCTTATGTTTCTTTCATTACAGATGTGCTAGCCTAGCAGACTGGGTTTGCATCTAGAATGTGGTGTTGGCTGTAAGGAGCAGAAATTAGTGCATAGGGAAAGAGTGGAAATGTTGGCTTCCTTCTGTCTGTCTTCTGTTAGTCATCTGTGAGCCAGGGCAGGGCTTTGCAAATGCAAAGTAAAGCCTCCTGTACTATAAACCCTATGTAAATCAGCCTCTAAGGATAAATTTTGTACACAGTGAGTGGAGTGAGCAGTGAGGCTCCCAGCCCCGGCAGAACACTTGGCTACGACCCACAACCTGGTAGTTCAGCCATGAGTAACCAAGACTGGGTTTTGATTAGTTTTGCACTGTAATCATAAGCACCAAACACACTGAGAATAAATCATTAGGCCAATGCAAAGGTTGCAGGAAGTGGGAGCAGCACAGGAAGGCACCATGTCCCATTCCCCTGTAGGGTCTCACAGGGCAGAAGCTTTGGGACAACAGAACTCCTGCAACCCCTTTGCTTCTGCTCTCAGAGGCATAACCCAAAGGTGCTAAAGCAGCTGCATGAGGGGCCCTCCTTCAGCTGCAAAATCACAGGGTCTATCTACTTTCCCTCTGTAAGATAACTGCACTTTCTGGTGAGGAATTGATTGTGAGGATGGAGCCATGTTAGAGGAGACACTTCTCCTCTGACAGTCCTTGCAGTTCTGTCTGTAGGAAGGCAGGGCAGGCAAAGAGCAAGTATTTTTCTTTCTTCACTTGTGGGGTTTCCATTTTAAATAGCTAAGTGGACAATGTAGGGCTTTTTCTACATATATATACATGGTCTGTGGACAATAAATTGCTTCCTGACCATATGACTGTCCTGCAGGTAGTTACGTAACTCTTGCGCAGAGTTTCTTTTTGGCTTTGTTGTTCTTTCTGTCATCAGTTCCTAAATCTCAGCAGTCAGCTAGTTCACTTTATTATCAGGCAGTACACTTTTATATGGCTATGGACAGTTCACAGACTTTGTCACTTGTTTCTCATACTAGTCCATCCAAAATGAGGATTATTGGGCAATAGTGAAAATGTTTTCTATCCTTGTCTGTCAGTGAGGGGTCATTGTTGGTTGTCTACATACATAAATACATGCCTGTATATAAGTAAATGCATTCAGAGCTGAAGCAAATCTATTCAGAGCTGTTTTCTGGGAGTTTATTTCTGCTGATACCAAGGGTCAGGTGTTTTCTAAAATATTTTGTACATAGTGCCTCTGTCCTGGCGTAGCCATGTTGAGCATATATATTGCAAATATCTATTTCTAGACACTCTTCCAATTTTTTAAGTAATGCCTTAAATCCTTGTAAGCTGATCTCTGATAACATATTCAGTAGTAACTCTAGGCATCAAATTATTTTTTAAAAGATATCTCTGGTTTAAAGTAACAACATGTGCTGCTTTCCAAGTCTGTGGTGTTACCTAGTGCTCCTGACACAACCACTGAGTTTTATTCTGCGTGCCATGAGTCTGTGTATCTGTGAGTCTATCCTGCCTAGCCAGAAATGTGCTGTGTGTGACTCTGATCTCTTCCTCAGCTGAGCTCAGTGAAACACAAGTGATATCTGCAGTCATGGCTGAGTGTTGCTACCCTACAGCCAGGGCAGCACATTCCAGGGCTGGAGCACACAAACCTTTGGTAACAGTCTTGCTTCCAGCTTTGAAGGCTGGGGGTTTTGCATTTGGTTATTTTGGAGTTGGGGTTTTTTTTTGTTTTGGTTTTGTTTCGGTTTTTTTCATTCTGTCTCCAGTTTTTAACCCTATGACCAGTCTGGGACTGGGCAGCAGAAACTGGGAACACAAGTTTAGGAACCTTCACACGTTACTCAGCAGGAGTGAGTATGTGCAGGAGAATGTGTGGCCTGGGACCAGAGAGGTCCTGTAATCTCAGGCACAGAAGGAAACTTCAGTGGGTTTGCCGAATATTGCATTTGCAAATATCAAGCACAAGAGAAACTTTAAACTGTTTTAGGAGCAGTACAATGGTCTAGTAGGTAAGGAGCAAGGTGAGTCAGTATTCTTGGTTTCTACCCCTGGCTCTGCCAGCTGCTTGCTGTGTGACCTTGGGTGAAAGACTTATTCTCTCGGTGTCTCAGTTTACGCATTAGCGAAATGAGAGTAATGATACTTACCTATCTCATTGGGGCTTTTTGAGGCTTAATTAATTGATGTTTGTAAATCACTTTGCGATCCTCTAGTGAAAGTTGTTAGAGATCTGCCAAGTATTTATCCAAGCAGGTTTTTTTTTCCTCCTGCTTGTCTGCACTCATCCATCTAATACCTAAAAGCATGCTCACAGCTAGCAACAGATACTAGCCAAATTGCTCTTAACAGGAGATGTATGGAAACTTTTACAAAATTACTTTTGCAAATTACCATGCCTTTTGAAGTACCATGTGCAGGGATGTAATGAAAAACTGTGTAGACAAGTGTCTGTGCTACTCACTGAACTGACTGGGTTGTGATTTCTCTTGTAATATCTTTCAGCAGTCCCAAACATATAGGACTGTTTTGAATTTCAGATGTGCCTTTCTTTTAACTGATTTCTCTATGGAAAATTCTTTGGCAGTGCTAAAATTTTTTCTTATGTTTTTGATTTCATGTAGACTTGTCAGTAACTGGGATGTATGTCTTTTCCTCTAGGGTGGCAGAGGAAATACAGGTTCATTGTTATTACCTATTTTGCAGTTTCCTCTCAGTCTGGGAGGAGCTTACAGACGATGTCCTGCAAGAGGTTTAGGGTGGCCAGACTCTTCAATTCTTATAAAGCCTTGTGGAAGTACAGGGCTTCATCTTATGCATAAAACATTGCCATAAATTCAAGTCCTCATTTGCTTTGAAACTGCAAAGGAATTACATTCTTTCCTGAAGAGCACAACTGAAAATGCAAATGAGGGGGAAGCACAAACCCCTCCCCACTCAAAATTGCCTTTTCAGAAGCAGGAGTTTCTCCACTGTTGCTCCAAGAGGGTGGTGCTGTACCTGGAGACCTGGGAAAGTGCAGGTCTGAGCGCATGGGCAGGAGGTTGTCCCTGAATATGAGAAACTGCTGCTCAGAGTGGTGGAACTGGGCATCAGAAAGTACATTTGAGGAGTCTTCGAGGAATTTGAATACAAGATGTTGCAATAAGATGGGAAGGGATCCAATTTAAACATAAACTAAGGTTCTCAGACATCATATTTCTTGTAGATACCAGTGCCAGTGTTAAGGGAGGAGGTAATTCTAGAAATACTGTGCATGTTTAACAAAAGAAAATGTGCATGTCACTGCATTATGTTGATGATGTACATTCCTGTATGGAAGTATAAGAACAGGCTCTGACAGGTCCCTCCATGCCAGTGAAAAACTCCCAACTAATTGATAAATCATTTCCTGGGGAGGACATAAGGGACTGTCTCTGCTCAGGAGGTGCTCATTCTCTGCACTGGACCTGCACCTTTGTGCATCCAAGACTAATTTCAATTCTTTGCAAAGGGAAAGGCTTTGTGTGTGCATTCGTGTTTGCACACAAAGTCCCAGTAAATACATTTAAAACTGCCCAAAAAGAAATCTCAAAAAGGGCATCCCAAAGTATCCAATGTTATGGCAATGTCTTGCATCAGATTTGATAGTCAGGAAAAGTCTGTGAGGGAAGAGCAAGGATAAAATTATACAGTGAATTAGCCTTAGACATAAATAGACCATGAGCTATTACACAAATACGAGACCCCTTCTCTTGAGATTTTTTCTTTTCCCCAAGTATTTCTGCATCTTGATACTCTGCTCACAGAAATGTCATGGGGGGCCATCTGAGCTCAAGGATCTGACTGCGGGACTGACACCCAGCCTTGGCCAGGGCCAGTCAGGTACTCGGCAAAAATCTCTTGTTACCATATCTGGCCCGGTATCTGGTTAGAACATATTAAAAATAAACACTCCCTGAGAAATGAAGTTTTATCTGTTGAAATTTATGATGCAAACAGTAAATGTGTGGGTGTGCCTGCTTCACCAAAGAGTGCTGCTTAAATGACTGTTTGCAAAGTTGGATAGCTATCGGGAATTCATTTGGAAGTAGGCTTAAAATACAATTACCTTGCTGTGCAAAAGCCATCATAATACCTTTGATGCTTCCTTATTGACAGAGATTGCAGGGGAAGCAGTGAAATTATAGAAAAAAATCTACAGGCCAACTTTGAGTGTTTATTTAAAAGAGGACATTCAGCTACAGCTCCAAAATCAGTTGCAGTATACACCACTGAAGTGCTTGAGCTATAATTAGTGAGGTCCTAAATGGGATAAGCATGGCAATTTAATTATCAGATAACTTTAAGATATCCTTAAAAGGATTCCAACTTGATAAGAATTGTGATAATGTTTTCTACTCAGGGAAAATATCAACATCTAAATATTTAATACAGTCACAGGAAATTTAAATGAAGTAAATTTTCAGAGAAAAACGAGGCAAAATGCTTCCTACAGCAATATGGTTGAGACAGGGTTTCCTTTTAATTTTTGATGAGTATTTGTTCTTCTGAGGGTTACATAAGCAGTATCACAAATTCTAAGCCCTCTTTTTCCCTTCCTCCCGTGGTACAACTAAAGGCACATTTAGCTTGCATGTTAATTCAGAAATGTGCCTGATAGCTCTACTTAACAAAACTGCACTGCAACTTTGTGATGGGAACTAATCTGAGAGCTGAGCATCCTCTCTTCGTTCTGCTCATGAAATCCAGCCGCACTTTATATAAGAATGCAGAGAAGAAAGACACACGGTTTATCCTCTAAGCCACCCAGCATCCTGTTCTTGATATTTCAGTAACATATGCTAACATATGCTTTCCTCAAAAACTTCAAAAACATGCTTTTAGCAGCAATGAAAATAGTACCATACATCGAATTCAACTTTAAACCTCATAGTTTACCTCTAATACCATTACCTCATGTATAGAAGAAAATGTAAATCTAAAATATGCTGGTGATTATAACCTTTCTTCCTGACAGACACTGCAATATAAATGCACATAAATTGAATTTCTTCTTTAAAGAAATTTGAATACCTTTGGAGCATTTTAGCAAATCATCTCCAGCCCTTATGGCACAACTTCAATGGACTGTGGAAAAGTGCTCTCCCTATGGCATGACTCCTGCAATAGAAGGACATAGCAAGGCAGAGAAATGCCAAGAAAAATAGAATGTACTCCATTGATATTCAAAATTTATTTTATTAAACTTGCACAAAAGACCAAAAAAATGGAAGCTGTTTTTTTAGAAAAGACATTCAAGTATTAACTCTGTGAATACCATTTGCCTTGCTTGTCTGGAAAAAATAGGAATTGAAGATACATAGTTTGACTTTGCTCCCTAGAAGAGCTGTTTGATTGTTTGTGTTAACCATTAAATCAGAAACTGTGAGGATATCTAAGTCATGAGTAGGAGATTCTGATGCATCAGATGAGAATTCTTCAGAGGGATTCTCCCTTGGGGGAGAAATTAGTGTATTTGAGCAATTTTGTACTAATTAGTAAATATGCCAATTGGTGGATAACAGCCATATTTCAGAATTTTATTTCTAGGGGAACATATGGCAAAGTTCCTGAATACCATCAGCTGTCAGTGTTTATCTTAGAATACGGATGGGATATGAAGATGCCAAAAAAAGTATTTTTCAGAGCGGCAAATACTAATATTTCCATAATATGTTGGAAGGATAAACTAACTGAAGGTTCATAAGTGTTTGGTTGAGTGGAGAATGGCCAAGTTTGCTCTAAATTGGTTGGATCACTTTCCTGTTAATCCAAACAAGGCAGGTGTTTACTTTAGCAAGGTGAGATGCTTCAGCATATTACAGATTTTTACCTCTGTCCTCATAGTGCAATGGGTATAACTTATGGTAATCTTGGGGATTGAAAGAACTGCTCATTGATGTAGTCTCGCCACATGATTTATCTTAAGATGATCTACTGCCAGGTAAATTCATGGGTTAGGATAGTTACCTCAGTGGTGAAATATTGCCCTTAGCCTTTGGCTCCACATATGGTGCAGACTTTCCAACTTCAGAAAACTAGAAATTGGTAAACGCTGCAACTTGTCAATAAAAGTGAGATGTGTGTGTGTGTCAATGCTGTCCCAGTCGGCCATTACAGGTAATGGTCTGGATTGTTTTCATTCCTACTATAACCACTTATTTTCAGAACTTCATAATTTATGTATAAACACTTCCTCGCAACAAAGATCTAGGATGTGACATAAGCCAAAAAAGCTTTTTTTTTTGAACCAAACCTGTTTTGACACAAAGTTTATGAGCAGAAAGATATTCTTTGTATTCTGAAGAAACAACTTTTTACAGAAAAATTATGAATAAGGGCTTCATTTAGTCATTTTTCTGAGTGAGAATGTGTAGGAATCTGAGATCTATGAGAAGTGGACTGTGGTGTGGGACAACCCTGGTGTTCCTTTACAATCTTTTTCCATTTATGTAGAATCTTATTTTTCATTATAAAATATGTCACCCCTTCATTTTTCCATTCTAGTTAGAAAAGGGGGTGGGTAAAAACGTCAAAGGTCCTCCATGGCTTAGGGCCAGATCTGAGTTAAGGCTAAATGTCATTCAAAACCTGGTCATTAGTATCATTCTCAATAAAGCAACAAAGGCATTGAAGAGCTTGAGTCTCACTGAGAGTCACTGGGATTTAGAATCCTATAGACTACAACTGAAGATTAAAATAGTCAATTAAATGGTTTTTCAAATGCACATAGACATTTTCATGCTCTTACAGACACCTGACCACATTTGGGAGTCTGGCCCTGAGTCATGTCTGGTTGCCCTGTGCTCAAAATGTGAGCTGCCAAGTCAGCTGGAGCAAGGCATTGTCTATGCTAGCAACTTAAAGGTTGGATTTTTTGATGTGGCTATTTAAATTTACATTAAATCCCCATCAGGACTCTAGCAGGGATGGGAGGAGATCTAATGCAAACACTTCAAGCCAATGCACTGCTACAGCTGCTGCAAGGAAATTGCTGGTGGAGACTCAGCAATAGAGCTGCTATAACAGTGGGCCTTCAATGCAGGCAGGAAAATGCAAGGGATGAAGTCATGGAGTCATTGTGCTATCCTGCAGTGGCCAGGAGAGCGGGGATCAGGGATGCTCAGGGCTGTGAGTTGTCTGTGATGCCAGGACCATGAAAGAAACTAGCACAGAATTTGGCTGGGCAAACCCTGCCTGGAAGGTTTTCTTGGTTTCCTGATCCTTCTGCATCAGCCTCTGGTAGAAACTAAATGCATCCAACTGATGAAATTTCATCGTCTGTGACCCAATGATTGTTTTATTCTGATAAAGCTGAGCAGCTGTTGCAGGGCCATGGGGACAAGAAGCTTTCAGAGCTCCAGGGCTGCACTGCAAGTGCTGTCTCACAAGTCATACTGGCCTAAAAGAAAGCACAGCCAGGCAGGAGTGCTTCTGGAAAGAAATTCATGGTGTTTGAGAATACAGACTAGAAAATGTTTGAAATGGCTACTTTTATTCTTCTGACAGGTATAAAAAACCCATGGAATAGTAAATAAGAATGTAGTGTAATACAGGGCTGGAAACTTTCTTGCCTTTATCATAACTCTTACTTAGTAGGTCTATCTCCTGCATTCAAAGGATGGTGAATTCTTTGGTTAGGAAATGTATAGTCCATGCAGTGCCAAGAAAAGCTAGAAAATGTTGAAGTTGATAGCTTCAAAAAATAAAGGAATATAAAATGATCTCTAAATTCATATTTTTTAGGTTCTGTCATTTTAAGGAAAGCTTCTAATTTTGGGACCCAGGTCATGATATGTGAATGTTTGGGGTTGATTGCAGTGTGAGGAATAATAAAGACATTTAAGCATCTGTCAATTCTCACATTTGAAAGATCAGTTCCTCTTGGAAGAATACTTGTTCCCTGCGAGTACTGACATATTGATCAGACTGCTGTGTCTTTGGCAGCCTGTTGTTTCTTTTGGAAATCTGAAATATGTTTTAAAAATAAACACAAAATCTCCCCTTTCTCTGACCCTTGTAAAGATGGTCATCTGGACATAATGTCTAATCACAACTACAGGCTGTGAAACTGGAGGTTGCAATAGAAACGCCAACAAAATTTTAACTGGGCCATAATACAATAATTATGTAAATACAGTACATAATGCACTTAACATGCTAATCTCTGAATATCAGGAAGCAAAATCTTTCTGGAGCAGAACTCAACTATGGCATTTCAGCCTTTTGCTTACAGAAAAAAAGAGAATCAGCTGCAGAGCCTGTAAGGGTGAGCTGGTTCTTCTGGTTAGCCCTAGCATTTCTGGGAGAATGAACAGCACTTCTTAATTTTCACTTCAACCACTAGCTGCTTTTTTTAATGGTATGTCTTGCCAGTTAGGCTTGAATCTGCCATGTTTTTGATGATTTATTTTTGTTGGACAATAATGTAAAATACAAACCATCTGATGCTAGGTTTTAGCTCCATTAGCTGGGAACCACAAACCTATGCCATGTCACTTTTTCTTTTTATAGTGCTGTTTCAAACTTACTGGCATAATTGGTCGATCTTTTTCTTTGTCTGGATTAAATGATGGTTTTGGCTAGAGTTTCAAACCAGGATGCCAAATTTTCTTACTCTTATGACTCCCATCTCCGTGTTGCACAGGACTAACTATATAATATTCAAATGGCTCATTTGTAAACACACAAATATGTACACAAAGAGTGCTTCTTAATGTTTCCCCAATTTGGCTCTGCTGTTACACTAGTGATGGCTGCTGGCATGCAGAGCAGCTAATTTGTGCCATCCAAGCACTCCAAAATCTGAATTAAATTGAGCCTGGATAATGTACAAATACTGCAACCTAATGCTTTTTAAAAGTCAGTCCCTGAAGATCATACATACAGATGGGTTTCTGTTCCATACGTGTGCCTGTGCACGCACCTCTCATGCCAATATGTGGATTTTACTGAGGATCCAGTTAACAGACGTAAGTTGGCACATTATTCCTGCAGTGGTTCTTCCATTATGTCATGGGGCTGCCTAGACATAACCAGAAGAGCCCTCCTCAGACTTGTTGGACAAAGGGATCACATCCAGCCCTTACCCTCTGCTGGAGGTGCTGCATGGAGACAAAATAACAGCCTGGTGTTTGCAGTGGACCCATGTCCCACCCACGGAGCCACAGAAGGATGGAGCCATGGAAGGATGCCTTGCTGGGGCCCAGGAGCCAGAGCAGGCTGGGGGAGCCAGGGGCCATGCACAGCACTGGAACTGTGCTCTACAAACACAGGTTTGCAAGCATGCACCCTTTTGCTGCAGTAATCAATTTGCTTGTCTTTGAAGACAGAGAGACAATTTCAATTTGTGAAAATTTTTTACAAAGCTATTTCTTACCTTGACATAGGTGGTTTTGTGGTTTCTCAATAAAGTGATAGAATCTTATTTGAAGGACAGTCACACGTTTCACCCTATCTGAACCTCAATGTACAAGCCTCAGCAGCCACATACCAGTTCAAACCCCAGAGTGTGAAGCGCTAACAAGTCACAGTGGATCAACAAGGGTTTCTTGTGTAAGTGAAGTGTCCTCAGCCCACCAGAGTGTGTCATGCAATAGAAACACTTTCAGTTTTTTCAGATGTTGTCAGTAAATTTGTGGTGTTTAGCAGTCTGGCTTCCTTCAAAACACAGGAGACAGCAGAGGTGTGGCTCTGTCCAGTTGTGTTGGTCCAGGTAGTGTTTATTCATGGCTTTTGGATCTATGCACTTGAATACCTTCTGTAGCAATGAAGAAAGTAGGAAAATAAAGAGAAGATCTGAGTGTGCAGCAAAAACAGAGGGAAATTGCCCTGTGGAAAACCTTTTTTGTCTTTTAAACCTTTTCTTCACATCTGTAGGCTGTTGGGATGTGCTCATCACAAACAAATAATTGCTGCTTTGGAAAATAACAGGGTGAATAGAAGATATGGAGGGGATGCAGAATGAAGCAGACCTGCTTCATTTCAAACTTGACAGGTTTCTGAAGAGTTTTTAGTGAGGGAGTCACTGTAGGTGGTTGTTGTCACCACATACCAGGGGAGAGGAAGGCCACTGCTGGTGCTTTGTGGAGAACCAGGAAAGCTGCTCCAGTTTGTACAGGGCTGCAGATTTTAGCTAATTCATAAAGCAAAAAGTTAAATCAAAAGGAAAGAAATATCATTTCCTCAACTACAAGGTATTAATATCCTGTTCAATTTAATTTCTACCTTTTGTTATTGTGAACCCTTTAATACATAGTGTCAGCTTGGCAAGGATTTTCCAACAGTATCAAAAGAAAATTTACCCCTGATATATTGTCACAGGAATTGCTGCAGCTCTCAATAACAGAGTCTCTCAAGAAGCAGCCATGGAGTTGGCTGCTGCAAGGAGAATAAATCCCCCTTGAGCAAAGTACCCAGGAGTCCAATAATAATTTCTGAGACAAATTAATACAATGAGGATGCTGCAAGTTCCTCATTGTGTGGGTATAACTCAGGTATAGCTGACCAACAGGGGCACAGAGAGGGGTATGAGCTGGGCTGGGCACTGGTGGTTCAAGGCTGCAAAACCCTCCAGCACACGTCTGCTGAGATAACTTGGGCTGGGACAAGGAGACACAACTGCTGTGCAAGGAGGCTGCTCATGCCATGCATAAATACATTCCTTTGTGTTGGGAGGTGAGGTAGCTCTGTGCTAGAGAGCCAGAAGTGCTCTGTGCAAATCTCTCATGCTCTTATTTCAAAGATAAATATTCTCCTTGTTCCACATATATTGATTTTTCTGATTAAAGAAAAAGGGCATTTTCACAAATATACTTCCTGCCTTTAAAATATCATAGAACTCAAGTTAAATTGCCCAACACTTTTTTCATGATATATTACTGTTACTGTGTGTTTGCTCCTGCTCAGATGAACCACAGATGGAATTTGCCTACTTTCAGTCTTACATTAGTCATAAAACCACCAAAAAGATTTATTAAACTGAAACTTGAAAACAGAGCTGAATTCTCCTTTTCTGTAGTTTTTAGTTTCTGAGTTTGGGTCCTTGCTGGTTCATTTGCAGGACCATAAAGCCTGCAGGAATTGCTGCCTTCTCAGCAATTACCCATCAAGAGAAATGATAAAGCAAAGCATCTCAGTTCTTACTAACATTAATTCAATGAACACTTTCTAAATTGTTCTCCCACTGTTGAAAAATGGGACAAAAATAAAATAAACTGAGAAGAGATTATATTGATAATTCTTATCTAGTTCACAAATCCATTTGGCTCCGGTATGAGATGTATTTTCCATTTGAATCCTGGAGAATTAACTAAATCAATATTCCATGAAAGCCTCTTTTCTCCCCACTTTATTAAGATATTGCTCCACAGTGGCCCTTTTTCCTTATATCATTAAAATCCTTCCTTAGAAATTATCTCAATTCCAGAGATGACCTGTGGCCTCAAGTCACCAATTAATGACTTCAGCAATACCTTGTTTCCACAGGACGGCAGCTGAGACACCTTTATTCCTTACCAAGACACATCACTTGGGTATTTAGTGTTTACTGAACAGGAGGACTGACTTCCCATCCATTCACTCTCCACCCCTGCTTTAAAAGAAAAAAAAAAAATTAATTATCTGGGCTCTGTCATCACCAAACCATTTTAGTATCTGTTATTGTTTCCCTGCAATGAGTTTACAGGATGTTGCAAAATATGAAGATGTGGTTTACAGCGCTGCAGTTTCATGCTGTATGTGAATAGTGTTATACAAGTCATGTGGCAGCTCAGACATGTGTTTTGAGGTTTTTGGTGTGTCACTCAAGGCCCTTGGCCCTGTGTCCTTTGTATGTCTGGATGATGAATTTTATACTGGCAGAATATGCTGTTTGTGGAAAATAGATTTTTGTGTGGAGGAGCTGCCAACATATTTCCTGAGACTGACATCAAAGTACAACAAATGCTGTCAGGGAAGCCTTATTCTAAAACACATGGGTTTGTGCATTAGTGTCTGTGGGAATCTGTGTATGCATTCAGGGCTTTTCTCATATTTAATAACAATAAACTACCAGACATATGTATCTGTAACTCGGCTCTCTCTCTGCCCCATCTGCAGCCATCACCTTAGGAACTTTTATCTCAAGCTAATGACAGTTGTGCCTTCAGCAGTCAGCAGTCCCTGACAAAATCCTGGAGTTGGCCATCAAGACACAAACCAGAACTCCTAGAAATATCTAATATTCCTCTGACTTATGGCATTATCATCACAGAAATTGTTCGTTTTAAATTCTGTTTGGCATCTCTGAGACCTTAAGATCATCTGACAGGATCAGGTTCAGTGTGAGTATTCTCTTAATTCCAAAACCATCCAGCTTTCAGTCAGTTTCACATTTTAAACCTCAAAACAAATATATAACCTCACTGATTCTCACTTGTCATGTGACTATGCAGAAGCTTGCTTAATTGCTTTGTGCAATTAGCTATTGTTATATATAAATACTGTAGATAAAAGAGTGGAATTTGCATAAAAGGCACTCTGCTCTGAAAAATGTCTTAACTATTTTCTTCAATATTTTATCATTTGAAAATATAAATTATAGGGGCCCTCTTACACTAGTGACTTTAGAAAGTATAAAATCAATACTTTCTCTATTTCTGACTTTTATTAGACTACAAGTGGGAGAGTAAAACATTTAAAAATATGTACAAGCTATTTTTGTCTCTGGGCTGTTGAGAAAGCTTTGCTTTGCTTTTGCCCAGAGACATGGGAAACAGTGATGGATAGTCAGAGTGGGGAACCCATCTCTTTTATTCCCACTGTGCTCTATAATTTGTAATCTTTATTGTGTCTGAAGCTAAATCTGAGGCATTCCAGAGCCACGACACTGTGTGCAGCGAGGTCCAGTCAGCAGCACTCTGAGCTGGGAGGCAAAAGTCCTGGTGCCAGAGGTCAGGCACTGAACAGGGAGCTGCAGCCCAGAGATCAGTCCTCTGCGGTCTGGAGAGCCCTGCACCAAAAGAAATGGAGTACAAAATGCTGCCAAGGCAAACCAAAGCCTCTTGCTTTCCTTTTGCACTGCTAAGAAGTGCTGCACAGGCAGCAATCAGATCTTCTTGAGACCATGCAGTCGTTCCCTTGCACTGTTTTCCCAGCAGCCAGGTATTTATAATGATGTTTTCCATACTTGAGATCTGTGGCTGAAAATGTAAGTGACTTGTTAGTGATGTTTCTCAGCTTTTGGATCCTGCATAAATAATATATTGATAATGGTTTGTTATTTTGCTTTGGTTTCCTTTCAAGCATTGTCAAACTCTAGTTCTATAGTACATTAAAAAGAAGAAGGGTTATTTTGCAGTCAGGTACGGCTCTGTTAGAGAGAGGTACAGGGAGAAACAAGTTTCAACAGATAGGCAGACAGTTGTCTTGATAGTACATAGATTTTAACTTGAGAAAAGACAAAAATAGTCTTCATGCCAGAGATGTCTAAAATCTCACTGAGTTGTCATCTCAATAAACTATCAGTCAGGACCTTTGTCATTTTGTTACTGTCTGTCATGTGGCTTTATTCACCTCTCCCTGCACTTTATTGCAGGGGAAGTCAAAAAAGTCCTAGGTGTCTTTTCTTTTTTATTTTATTTTATTTCCACAGAGCCTTAATCTGTTTTACATCTGTATGTGACTGCAGAAAGGCGAGAAAGGGTGAAAATTGATCAATCCACAGTAAAGCAGTGGGAGAGCTACTTATTACTGTTGAAATAACTCCTGTCCTATCCTGACAGATCTCAGCGCTCCAGCTTCAGAACCACTGGCAATCCTACAGAGTGTTTTTAAAGTGAAGTGCTAGTATTCCCTCTCGGTACATTTCTGAAACTATACACATGTAGGTTTGCTAGAAATATTTAGGAGAAACAGCTGAACATTACAAGAAAGCTGTCTTTTATACTTAATCTTTTTTATATGACCCAGTTCATATTTATAGCATACTTTCCTTCAGCTTTCCTCTTCCTAGCCCCCATCTCCTTAATCTTCTGTGTCTACATTTGTGTCAAAGCATACTTTAAAATGAGAGGTCAGAGAAGATTGAGCACAGTTTTGTCAGTGCTAAGAGCCTGATTCTGCACTCCTGATTGATGTCAGGAGTGTAACAATCAAAACTATCAAGAGGCCCCCACTGTGGCCTGGATGAAGAATCAGTCTGGCATCACTGCTAAGGGAGAAACCCCCAGTTCTCCTGCCCTGCCATTTCATACTTGCTTTTACAGAGATAAGGTATAAAGACTTGTGGCTGCCTCATTTGCATCGACAAATGTGTCTGCAACCATCTTCAAATTACCCCTTCTGCAGCATTCCTGAATGCCTGCTATGAATAGCCTCCTTCAGGATAAAGTTCCAAGCACAACATGGTCCAAAGAACGTCGGTGAAATGCCACGTTACCTCTGAGTCACTTAACTGGACTCAGAGCAGATAAACAAATATCCCCAAAGTCACTGCTGTTATTAGATCATTGTCTGGCCAGTGCATGGAGAATATGGAGAGTCCTAGGAGGGTTTTTTTTTTTTTCCCTTATTCTGTATTTAAATCTATGGAGTTGAACAGTTGATTCTACATTTGGACTGAAATGAACCTTTCAATAACTTGTATTTTAATCAAAATCAGACGTGTCTGTGTGTGTGTGTGTATCTTCCTGCAACCAGCCCAGAAGACTTTTCCTTAGGGTATTTTGAAATCATAATGCTTAATGGGTGATGTGGTGCCTTCTGACATTCTGAGACAATATTTAGCTTCATTACAACAAAATTATGTCAACATTGCTGTGCTCTAAACATTATAAACTGATCAAGTAATAATTTGCTACAGGAAAGCTGTCAGAAGTATCAAGACTATAAGGATAATAATGTCCATATTTTTTTGAAAAAAATGTGTACAGTAAAAAGAAATCTCATCTCATCCACCACTGTTAGAATTCACAGTTTCCATCAGTCCCTTAAATTACCATTTTCTTCTGAAGAATGGGCTGCAGAAAGTTGTTAACCAAGCCTAAGCATTAAAATACTCAGATTTGCTTGAGTATGAAAATTGCGTCACTATCTCTTGTGATGACCACAGCCATACATGTGTGACATAATGAGATAAAATTAATTGCCTTTTGCCAAAGCTGCCTTTTCAAATGGTGCTGACCTAACTCCAACAAGCCAAGGGGTCAGCATCTGCAGTTACTCTTTGCCTTTCACTACAATGGAGAAAGTCTTGGGCTTCCCGAGGGGAAGGCACCCAGCCCAGCTGGCTGGGACTCACCAGTCACAAGCTTGCAGCTTAATTAGCAAGTTTCTAGTCCAGAGCAGTCTGAAGTATGATATGCTCTCCTTTGCTTCTCTGGGTTAGAAGATGAAAGTGTATTTTCCTGGAGAATGTGTTACATAGCTCAGTTTATGACAATCCAGCCTGACAATATTGAAGACATGAATGTGGGGTTGTTATCCCAGCAGGAGAATCAGGAGTACAGAGATTGCTTCTGCTCCAGTGCTCAGTACCAAAGATGGATTCAATAAGAGCCAAGAGCAGCATAATATTTTAACAGTCCTGGAGAAGGAGCCCTGCATATGAAAGTTAGCCCGTGTACTCCTTCTTTCTTCCAGTGTTTTCTCCTTCCAGCCAATATTGGCTTGTTAGGGTATGTTTTAAGCCAGCTGTTCTTCATCCAGATTCCAGCCCCCTTCATGCACTCAGAGATCTGGAAGGCAGTGCTGGCTGTGCAGGATGAAAAGGATATTTCTTGGCCCAGAATTAGTGGGCCATTAGCGCTTATCCCTGCATGATGATCCCTGGAGATGGCAAGAGACAAATGGACTGGACAGTAGTTAGCAGGTTAGAACAAACTGGGACTGGCCAGTCCTAGGCAGGTCCTTGGCATAAGATACAGGTTTCCTGATGATGAACCAGGCTACCTTGGTCACAGAGTTTGTGTTCTTGCCTTCACAACCTGCTGTTCCAAATCAAATAGATTTTTCCCCTTCTTTTCTGGCATAAATAAATCATACAATTAGAAGAAAAATGAAGCTGCCTATAAATTCCATGAGCCAACCAAGGAAAAATATCTGACAGAGAAAACATATCTATTTGCTTTTTATTTTTAAGAGTAGCAGGACTTTCCCTCACAATTACAACTAATCCGCTGGCCTTTGGCTTTTCAACACAGAAAACGCGTGATGTATCTGTCTTAAGATGAGAAAAAATTTCTTTAGTTACCTTTACTTGCTGATGTCAAACCACACCACAGCAGGCTTTGTGTGGCTGTGCAGAAGTTTCCCAAGGGAATTCCTCTGCCACAAAGCTGCCCTGCAGCTGTACAGCATACAGGAGTAGGATGGAGACACATATTCCTGCTCTTTCTAAGGGGAAAAAGTCTCTGCATTACAGCCTGTGAATGCAAAGGTGAGGTTTGGAAGGATTGGTGCTAGAATAGTCTGTTCACTGACATCTCTAACTGGCCTAGGACAAGAGAAGGCCAGCCTGGCCCCTTTGAAGCTCTCTGTCATGGGAATGCCTTCTGGAGCTCTCTGCCTGACACTTATCCTCCGGGACTGGGTGGTGGCATGAGTGCCACAAGTTAGCTCTTGGATAACATATAGCTCGTGTCTAAGACACTATTAGATTTAGAAAACAGAATCATTTCCCAAAGCCCAGAGGGAGCAGAAGGGGAAACAAAAGGGAATGGTTCTTAAAAAGTCTTATGTTTCTCTTTGGAAGAAAATTACCATCATCTATCTTTCCTTTCTTGCAAGCTCCTGGAACCTACTAGTAGTGCCCTGCTGCTGGATTTTCAGACTTCTATTTTGCTGAAGAATATCTCTCTGATGCAGGTGCCAGTGTCATTTATCAGAGGATGATGTCAACATTCCTGTGTCATACATGACAAATGGCAGCAGAAAGGAGTGCCCCTTGAATTCTCTTACTTTCACTAGGCTCTTTCCTTTCTCCAGTTAAATGACATTTTATTTCCTACAGTGTTTCAGTTTAGACTTCTGCTGCCTCTAGAGAGTGTGCGTTCAAATTGACTCAGAATGAGTGATTAGTACCAGGCACTGAGCTCTAAATTCACTATTAGTGTAATACAGTTGCATGGCAATGGACATAAACTTTGCTTTCACGCTTTTGGGGCAAATTCTGCCTTGTCTTACACCTCAGAAAATGACAGAGAGCTTTTCTGATGTTTGCCAGTGGCAGAACTGGCTGGATGTGAGAGCATCTGCCTCATCCTCTGTTTCTAATGCTTTTAAGGAGATAAAAGATTTTGAGTTGGTGAGAACTACAGTATTCAGAAGAGTTTGCTTTGCAAAACATTTACCTGTTCATGTACTAGGGGGCACTTGGCTCCAGAAATCCATGTTCTGATCATGTTCTGTATGTGGGCCTGATTCGAAAGGTCATACAGAAATTAATTGGGTCAGCATCCAGTGGCACACTCAGTAAGTGGAGCAAAGCAAAATAAAATCTTGGGAAGTAAACAGGCAAGACAGAGCACATATGCTGCTTCTAATCCTCTTTTTCTGCTGTTTCTTTCTATTCTTCTTGCTGGAAGAAGGGATTTGGACTCTTCTCTCTTAAGCCATGCATGTACAAAAAGGACTTTATTTTTAACTCATGTTAAAATCCTTTCTTGGACTAGGCAGCAACAGTTTTAACATGTTAGCTGACTGTGACAACCCAGAGGGGGGAGCTTAGGGTTTATCTTGACCAGTAAACGCCTGTTAGAACTGCTACTGCTTTGACTAACGCTTGTTAAAATATCAGTATGGACAACATGTGTTTTTAAAACCACACACCTGTACTCCTAATGACAGCAAGGCCTTGGGGGAGGAAGTGATTCACAGAACTGCTGCTCCCTGCACTTTCCACCCACTCAACATTTCTTTATAGAGTATTTTCCTCTGTTCAAACACGCACAGGTCTGCCAACCCTCTGATTTTTCCGGTACCAGTCCTTTAAGCTAACCAGCAGCATGGCTTCCCTTTGTTCAGCACCCAAGGAAACGGTGGGATTTTCATAAGAGCTCAGTATTCGGCAGAAGCCAGGGCACAGTTTGACATTTGTTTAAATAGCATCCCAAAAAAGAAACTTTTTCCCATCCTGCTGTTTCCTCCCACTGCACTAGTCCAAACACTAGCACAGATAAACAAGGAATTATTTAGAGAAACTAATCCAACAGAAGAGGACCATAAATAACTTGATTTTTCACTAGTACTGCCATTTAGTTGTTGTATTTCACACCTTCCATCTAAAATCAATAGAAACAGCAAAGCTACTTGTGGACTTTAAGTTTCTGGATTTTTTCTTGGCATAGAACAGATCTTTATGTTTTTTAATTCAATTACAGACATTTCAAACAATCTTCCTGGAAGGACAGGTTTGTTCCCAAGATCAGAGGGAGATAGGATAGTGACAGCAGTAATTTAGATGAACACCATTCATTATATTCTGGATTTAAAATTTATGCAGGAGTTTGCATTAGGAAAAAAAACCCTATACTGACTTTCAAAAAACCCTATAGTGATTTTAATGGGAGAATGATACCTGCATGGTGATTTTGACTGAAAAAACTGATGGAACTAACTAAGCAGAGCATAGTTCCTGGGACAAACTTGGGGGCAGAGCAGCCCTTCCTGGTATTACTGATAGAGTAGAGGGGATCACTCACTCATGGACACAGAAGTGACTCAGATGTTTTCATGCATTTATATTTTCAAAGGTTTCTTCAGAAGGAATAGATTTAGCAACATACCTCTCCTTTCTTTTTAATATGGGAATGGAACTTTTTTTTTTCCGTACACTTCTAGTGTTTCCCCAAAGCAGGGGTCCGTTAGCTCCAGGCTCCAACAGTCCCACGGGCAGTGATCTTATCTTAGGCTGCCAAAGATCATTATACACATCACTGTCATGTTGCTGTGTTGTTGGTGGAGCTTTTTTCTTTCCTTCCATTTCATTTTATTTGTTTTTTACAGAGGTAAAAAAAAAGGTAGTAGGGTTTTTCTAGCCCTTAGACATGTAACCCAAGACAAAAGGCCTCAGTTTCTCTCACTCTTCCCTTCCAGCTCTACCAGCTGTTTTTCACAGGATGAATTGCTGATATTCCTGCTTACACAAACTAAGGGCAGCAAGTGAGTCTTCCAGTCTGTAACTGTCTTAACTCAGACAGCACCAACATTAATTTCCTAATGGGAAAGCTTTTATTTTGGCTTCTATTCCATAGCCTAATATATATTTCTCATTCTCTAGTTACTGAAATATATCTGATGTGCCCAGCAGGTAACTTCTGGGAGTCACAGTAGGTCAAGCTTACTTTTAAAATAGGAGGAAGGGTAAAAGCTGGAAAGGATAAAAACTATGAGTTTCTTATATCCTGCAGTCTTGACTTTATTCTGTATTTCTGAGTGAGTTTTTTGGGGGCCACAGTAGCAAAGCCTGTTTATCAAAACTGTTACAAGTTTTCTTTGCTGTTTTATGTGGCTCAAAAGTGACCCAGAATGCTTATATCCTAGTGATTTAGGGTAGGTTTCTTTAATCTAGATTCATTTTTGTAGCTTTCACAGATCTGTCAAAGTTCCCAGGACACTGAAACTCTTGTTCTGGAGGAGGCACATGGTACTGCTGATGGAGACAGAGGTGATAGCGAGGATGTGGCCAATCCTCCTCCAATTTACAGGCTGTATACCAAAGTCTTCCAACACCTGAGAGGCATTGGGCAGGTACCTGGCTTGGAGAGAGGCAGAACGAACTAGGTGTGAGGTGGTAGAACTGCCCAGGGGGATCTCAATTTTGCACTGGTGCTGGAATGAGCATGTAACTACATCCCAATGTAGTCCTGGAATATAATTTTTAGCAGTTCTTTCAGACTTACAGCATCCCCCAGCTGAAGAGCTGAACCACCTGGAGGGTTTTCCAGCAACACAGTCCTGGTGCCAGACGTGATGTGCTTCAGCACAGGAACTGTACATAATCTTCTCATCAATGTCATGAAGCTCCAGTGGCACTGGTGAGCCATTCCCATGGAGGATGGGATTGGCTTTCTCACCTTGTTCCTTGTAGAACACCTCTGCTAAGGCCATGCCTGAGCATGCCTCCCTGGTAGGACAAGGGTGTAGGAGGGATTCAGCCAAGTCAGCTGTCTGAGGCAATCAGGAGAAGGAGTCACAGAAGCCACACTAAGGAGAATTTAGGGGGTGCTAAAGGGAGCCCTGCTGGAGTTGTGCCCTTCTTGAGTGACTGTGTGCCTAATAGAGATCCTAAACCAGAGCAGGATTTAAATCTCCCAAGCTTGAGGCCCAAAGTAGCAGGGTAGGGTGAATCTTCCATGACAAACAAAGCCTCAAGAGGAGGAGAAATATGTCCAGTCTCGGATAAGATACACTGATCATTTGAGTGCTTTCCTGAGGTGGGTGAGGTGTGAATTTGAACCCTCCCAGCCAAGCAGATGCCACATCTTGAGACTGCCTTAACTAGCAGCTGGATTTTATTCTAGTCTGAGTTTGCTTTGTTCTTTTTCTTTGTCTTCAGCACAGTGCTGGGGGAAAGGAGTGAAAGACAAAGAATGGCTCACCTTAATTTAGCCTGGATTGTTGATACAATTTCCTTTGGCTCTCCAGGCTAACTAAGTTTGTGGTCTTCATCTCACAATATGTAAAAATAACTATTATTTAATGTAAATTAAACTTCCAGCAGTGACCTGAAAAGACTACAGAGGTCTGTTTTCTCACCTGTGTCTCCACTAAGGCATGACTGCTTCTTTAACCCTGAACTTATAGCTAAAATCCATGATAATGTATAGTAGATGTAATTGCTGATGCTGGTGTATCTCCTGGGATGGAATGAGGGCTGGGAATGTCAGTACCATCCACTCCTCACCACTATTTTTATTATTGTCAAAAGGTCCTAGAGGCTTCATCTGAGACCAGGGCCCCAACATGTCAGACAAAAAGGTAACTAGAGGTTGGCTCCTTGTATGAAGAACTTGTGCTCTAAAGAAGCAAGACAGGCAAAGTAAGAAGAGAAACAGAACAGTGGAATGATTTATCCGGGGTCACGGGGCGGGTCAGTGGCAGAGCTAAGATCAGAGTCTGTGTCTCTTGGTTTCTGCCAAGACATCACGTAGAACATGTCCACACAAAGGAATGTTTCAGATGTACATGTGGAAATTGCAGGAGTTCACTAGTATTGGAAATATTTCCATTTAGAACAGGAGTGTTAAAGATTAACCTCCTTTTCTGCTGTCATTCAAATCCTGCCTCAGTATCTTTGAAAACCTTGTACAATCCACCAGCTCCTCATGCTGAGGCTTTCCTCTGCTTGTTAACAACACCAGGGCTTCCACAAGGTAGCAACCTCTTATGATAGCAACCTTTTATTTGCCCACATCCTCGGTGAGATGACAGACAATGGGAGGAAGTCAGATACGTTTAAAATATACTTAGTTTTAACAGCACTGAGACACTTAACTTGTCAGCAATCCGATAATTAATCAGATTAATGGACTCTAATAAATCCACTGCATCCTTAGGACAATTGCCTGGTTAATATTTCATGCATACAGAATAGGGTTTCTCCTGAGCTATGAGAATTGCAATATAAAACTAAAACTGAGAAGTAATCCTTAGCTTACTGTGCTACCACACCTTGCATGCAAGAATGCTGTGTAGGATTGTCATTGCCTGTGTAGGAGCATCATTTAATTATATTTTCTCACTTCTGAGCTTAACGCTATTGAAGGAAATCTACCAGCATTTAATTAAAGACTAAATACAGTGAGTCTTTCTATCTGGTTTGGTACCCACTTAGAAATACATTTGATACCTAGACACCAAAAAGGATACTGGAGGTAACAGCATTAGAGAAGGTTTTGTAAGAGAACGGGAATCTAATTTGTATCTGGAAATTAAATTTATATTTGAGATTTTAAAAAACCATTTAAGATATATTGAACCCCCATCTGGATTAGAAAGTAATGGAAATAAGTCATCCAGTTAGGTCTTTAGCTTTCTAGGGGAAAGAATTTTTTCAAAATAATTTTTAAAGTTTTAGATTTAGATTTTAGTCCAGGGTGCTTCCAGCCCCTAAAACATATTGCAATGAAACAAAAACAACTCATACTGCAGCATTTTCATGTTAGCCTCATATACAACTTGACATTTCTGGTTGAGCAATGCTATATTCAAGGTACAGAATTTAATTCTGATATTCTACTCTATAAACTGAATTTTGTAAAATTTAATTTTTCAAGAGGAAGCTGAGAAAAAAAATAACATTGAATCCTGACTCCTAAAAAGAAGGCAGGTCCAATGCAAATCATATGAAAGTAAGTAAAGAATTAAATCATTTCGGTTAATTTTAGATCAGGTCTGGAGATCAGTGTGTTCAGAATAGAACACCACAGAAGTCACTAATGTCAATGTCACGGTAACATTTTCCCCTTGAGTGGGGATCATGAACAAACGAAATTAACAGAGGCTTTAATATTGATTTAAGAAGGTGCAGGCGGGGGCTCTAAGGACTGCTTAATGTTAAGCACAGGCATAAGTGCTTTCCAGAAGATTTTTTTTTTTTTTTTTTTTACATCAGACACTATGTAAGTCAAAGGGAAAAGCATATTTGTATCTGTGTGGGAATGAACTTTTCAATAATAAAAGCAAAGGCTGTGAAATGCTCAGTTGGTGTGAGACCCCTGAAGTGAAGCAAATAATAGAGGTAATATTTGTAACCTTTTTAGAGGTTAAATTAAACTTAATTATAACCTGTTTTTTACTTCAGCATTGTAGTACTGAAAGCTGCTTATACACTTTTATGCATTTATCTTGTTCTGTAATTCAACTGGTTGAGTTTGTTACCTGGAGTGTAGGCTTGCTTTCCTACTGAGGGAAGGCTCATGGGAGCTTTTAGAGCAGAAATAATAAATAACTGACTTCTCTTAAGGAGCCATTAAACTTTTCCCATGTTACATGAAGTAAACAGGTATTGTACCCAGAAACGTAAAGTTTTTGTCAAGTTTGTATGTGTGTGTGTCTTTAATTATATATATTATATATTTCCTCTGGCATGATTTATTAGGTTCCTTTGTAGTTTTGTCACAGAGTTTACTTGCCATTTCAATCTGAAGTAGCCATTACATCTCATTTTTTTTCCCCCCCTTCTCTTGGCACGAAGTAAATCTGTACTGTTTGCTGATTTGTTTATTACTGTCTGGAAACCTAACCCTGCTCAAAGTCAGAGATTTTAAATATGTCAGATCACCTTAAAGCTACTTCACTGTAGCTATATGGGTGACGTTATATGTGCGCAGAGAAATTCATTTCAACTACTACAAATGAGTCCTTTAGTAATACCCAGGAGTCATAATGCATGTGACATAATGAACCCTCCTAGATTACAGCCTACACTAATTAGATCAGTTATTGCTGCATTCCAACCCCTGGAACAATTTGCTTAGAGCAGTAGTTACCTGTAATGAAAAGACAGAGAGCTGACGGGCAGCAGCTCTTTTCCCCTCCATCGCTGCACACATGGACTGTCCGTGCTCCAGGGCCAACAGATCCTTCCTGCTGTGTCTGCAGAGACCAGCCACCACCAGGGAGGTACTTAATGCCACCTGAAAGGTACAGTGGTCCCCAAAGGAAAGGACAGTGTCCCTGTGGAATGAAACATCTAGAAGGTTTTCCCGGTTTTATTGACATTTGCATTTATTCTGCACCTACTTCTCCATGTAGTAACTTTCATCTCTTCATTACGTCTTTAATTTCTTTTTAAGAGTCCAGAGATTTTTTTCTTAGTAGAATTTCTTTACTGTAATTCACATAAGGGATTATATTTACTCTTGCTCCCTAGTCTTTGAACTCTCTCCTGCTTGTGCAGAAAAGAAAAAAAATAACCAAGCTGGGACAAGGTTTTGGACCAAAAAGCACATGAATCTTGCTGGGGAGAAGCTGTTCTGGACTCTGTGCCTAAGCAAACTACTGTCAGTAATCTTGCTGAGGACAGATGTCAACCATTCATTTATTTAGATGTGGGTTGGTTAACTTGCTTTTTCACTGTGCTGATTGGTACAAATCTATAAACAGTACAAACTGTTTTGTTAATTAGTTGATATTGCTGAGTTGGAAAGGGAAGCAGAGAAATGTAAATGTTTTTTCACAAACAGATTCTACCAAGAAAAATTAAAAAAAAAAAAAAAATCCCAGTGCAAATTATGAGAAATACTACATGCATGTTTTGAAACACAGCTAAAATGCCAGTGATGGGAATTGTGGCAACATGTGTTACACTCGGTGTTTCCTTTGCTTGTTTTTACCAGGTGTTTTTCTAAATGTCAGGTCCTGTGTTCTGTGCTGAAACCGTTTGATTTTGACTTCCCTCTCACTGTAGGATCAACATCAAGCAGAACCAGCGTGGTTTCAGCACTTGGGTCAGGGGCATTGGGAACCCTGGTCCATGGAGTGTGGACCCTGCACTGGGACCCTGCGGCACCTCCTGAAATTGTCTGGCCTGGGAACTGCCTTGGTATGTTCTCAGGCACCTCTCTGCCTTCCACCAGGCCGTGATCCTGACTTGTGCTACTCTGCTGGGTACCTGGGGCTCAAACCAGCTACCCTGGGAGCACAAAAATCAGCCAGAAACATCTGGTCGTGGAGGGCCTCAACTGCTAACCACGCAGTCCCGTGGGGAAGAGACCTTGATGGAAACCCTGTCACTGTCACGGGTGGGACCAGTGTCATTCAAAATTGTAGAGTTCTTCAGAAATGGTCCCACTTTCTGGAAAAGGCCAAATGGGTTTGATTCTTGGTTTGGGCTCCTTTGCTCTTGCCTAACATACACGTATCTGTGGGATGCAAGTGTTGTAATTCAAATTCAGTAATTCATTGCTTTGTCATGAGACAGGAGCCCCACGAGCTTGGCTGTGAGCTGCTTCCATCTGCCTGGCAAAATTACTGACACTGCTGGCTGCTCCCCCATAGCCTGGACTACAAATTATCTGGAATTCCCCCTGCACCCACCCATTTCCCAGCTGAAGACTTCTGTCTGCTTTCCTCCCTGCAGCTGGGAATAAGGTGCTCATTTTACTTTGGGAATGCATTTTGCACAGAGGACACACCTTTTTCTCCCCTCTCTTGTCATGAGGTCCCTTTCACTCCTCTTTAGGCATTTTTTCTTTTTTTTAAATTTTATGACACTTCTTTGTCACTCTTTGCTCAACACATTGAGTGCATCTGGAGAGGAAGGGGTAGCTGTCACATAAAGAATATTTTTTTCTTTTTATTTTATTTACCTCCTGAAACCCCTGCTATTTTTTGCAGACCATTCCATGGCTAGCCTCTAAACATTTTGTTGAACAGAATGTTCCTTGCTTTTAAACATTTGACTACAGGGAGGTGTGTTCTTGTTACCAGAAGAGGTCAGGAATCCCCGTGGACAATTTATCGTGATCTTATGATTTTGTTCAAAATTTACTCTGCAAACAACTGTGCCTTCACTTTTGTATTTTTGATTTGTAGAGGAAAATAGCTCTACCTGTTACTACTTGACACAGGAACTGTTTTGCTGGGCAAACACTGCTGAGTGTTATGTCCAAGCAGCCGAAGCAAGACCATTGCACAGGTTTGTTTCATTTTTCCAATAGCTGTTGTAAAATAACTAGCAAAGAACCTGCAATACTTAATGAGCCTGACAGACAGGGAAAGGTCAAAAACAAGCAGGAGACCTGTTCTAACTCATTCCTCCTGGACTTATAACTTGTTTCTTAGACCAAACAGTACTTTTCTTTTATTAAACACACACACACAC
>VXBN01001433.1:0-18454 GCA_013397395.1 Sinosuthora webbiana | reverse complement strand
AAAAAAAAAAAAAAAAAAAAAAAAAAATTAAGAGATGACAGGCTGAAACTGCCTATTTTTCCTTTCAGTGTCAGAAGGCATAAATAGTTTAAGTTTGCAGTGGTTTCTGATTGAATATCCTTTTGAAGTAATGATAGCTATAATTTAAAGCAACAGTTACCATATTTTCTTCTCTTTGTGACATTCTTTGATGCCCTAAGTATAAATCTGTTTAAAATAGCTAAAGCCATGCTTGGGTATATTACCAGGATTTTTGGAGGTTCTGCCTCTAATTGCCATCATATGTACCTAATGTCACAAACATAACTGCCTAATGACAATGTTGCTGCAAATACTTTCTTAACATAAGAAGAAAGGTAAATTTAGAGGTACACATTCAGTTTAAATTGTTTGCTAAGACTAAAACTTTTGCAAAGAAATTAGTTTTAATTCACATAAATACAGTTCCAGGGCTGCTTGGCCCCAGACATGTATTCAGCTGTTAAGGGGTATTATATTATAATCTAGTACAGCATCAGAAAATTGCTGCCTTTCAGGGGCAATTACAAAAATATTTGAGTATAAAACAATTGCAAACTTTGTCATTGCCTCACACAAGTATGTATATACTCAATCAAGTAGATTTGTTTTCCCCAAAAGATTAGATACAACTTTAAAAATATATATGCAGTTTGGGGGTAAATAGAGGTTCATTGGCATCTTTATCTCTAAATTTTGTTAAATCTCTGTTAGTCTGTTAAACAATTCCTAGTTTCCATCCTGCTGCAGTTAGAAGAAACGTTGAGCCACTTAATATATTCACTTTAAGAGCATCTCACTATTATCCTGGTGCATTGTGTAAAATAATGGAAAGACACAATGAATTAAAAATTAAATGTTTTAATTAATTTATCTGGTATTTTCTGTTTTAATAATAAGCCTTTAATTATTTGAGTGAATTGCCATGTTTCTTTTTTAGCAGAAGGGAATAGAAATCATTTCAATAAAAATTTAAAAAGAAAACCAACAAAAAACAAACCAAACCCAACCAAACAAAACACCCACAAATGAACATATGAAAACAAAACAAACAAAAAAGCAAACCACAGAGGCACCTCTTTGGGGACTAAGCAAGGATTACCAGATCAGAGAGTATTTGCATGGTTGGGAAGGAAGCTGGACAGATGGTAAAAGGGAACAGGACAGATAAATGATGGTGATGTTGTAAGGCCCATCAAGGTGGATATCACAGCCAACTGCAGTTTTTGCAGTTTACTGGTAAATATACTTTCTCTGGTTCTGTGTTCCTCCTTGCAGTCAAGATCACCAAACCCTGCTTGCCTCACTTGCTAGGACTTACTCTGCATTTTTATCACCTGATGCTGTCTCCTAATTACATGGAGTTCAGTTCTGTGATAGCTCTGCTGACTTCCAAAGTAAATGTATAACTTTATAAACAAGGTAGGCTGGGAGCACAAGTGATCTTGCTACAGCAGCAGGATACTTCTTGGCAAAGGCCAGTTCCTCTGACTTCCTTGATAACTAAAATACAAGACAATTTGCAGTGGTGTCACTGTAATTCTCACAAGCACTACAGATCTCCAGTGCCTTTCAGCCTCATTTATAAGAGAGTAACAGCAGAATGACACTCCAGGTTGATTTGGTAGTGTAATGAGTAATTGTCATGCATGGCAGTGGAGAAGTTGGGCTTGTACTTCTAGAGTATAAAATTACTGATAAGCCATTCTCCCTTTTCCCAGCTCTCAGATGGAACTGAGATATGGAGGGATGAGGTTTCAGCTTTGTGGCTCTGTTCCTGGACTCTGGCCTTTCACAGTATGCAAACTCATGATCTTGCCACTCAGGGAGTTGATTTCTTCAGAAGTTCCTCAGAGATTCAAAGTGCAGATAGGACAGTGCACCAAGTCCTGCACCTGAGCTGATTGCAGACACATTCAGACCAGTGGATGGGAAAGTCTCTAATGTCTTTGTTTGCTTCCAAAAGGCATTTTCCTCAATCTGGTGCAATGTGTCAAGAACTGATTTTGGTGTTTAGACAAGAAATCCTTCATCCAGCTCTTAAAATTCCATTTGAAGAGACTCAATCATCATCCCTGCCCAGCAGCAAGGTAAGGTAAGTGTCAGCTTTGAGATTACAGGTATCCATCCATGGGCAGGTTTTGGTGTTTCCTGGCACCTTCTGGACCTCTCTTGAGAAGGTAGTGGAGAGAACTGTGATAGCCAAGACTTCATGTTACAGACAATCTGGCAGTCTAACTGTGATGTGAAGTTCGCTGATGACCCTGCCCCTCCACATTACCAGTAAATAATTTAGGCTGCCCATCTGTAAAGGAGAGAACTGAGAAGGACTTTAAGAAACAACAAGGTGTGTGATGCAGCCTCTTATGCTAATGGGAAAACCTTTCTGCATGGTAAAACAGAGGAGTCAAGAAGACCATTTATTAATCTCTTGTATAAATGACATCTTACGGCACACATTTCTAATATCTAAGAATGAGATTCCGAAATGGCAAAATTAGAGTGATAAATTTACTATTTATCAGTATCAGTCCAAATCCAATACAATGTGTCCTAAAGGAGTATGTTGAAGACATGACTGCAGTAAAACTGAGTATTTTGATGGCAAAAACTGCGGAGGACATGAAACTGCTGGGAATCACTGATGACTGTGTGTATCCTCTCCCTCTAAACAGGTATTTAATTCTTTGAGTAAGTAGATAGAATCGATTGAGATACTCGTACAGTTTTGGGGAGGCAGTTGTTGTGCCTGTGCAGATGCAGCGCTCTGTACCATGTTTGCTGCAGTGGCCATTCCCTGAAGTTACATACTGCAGCTGTCATGCTAGCAGAAGTCTGTTTATCTCTTTATGATCACAACTGGAAACAAATGTTCTCAAATTCTACATGCTAAAAAACACTTGTGATTTTCATGGTTAAAAATTGTGGGCAATAATAGAGAGAAACAGAAAGAAAAGTACTGTGAGAGTCTAGCAGAAGCCTGTGCCTGGGTTAACTGCTAATCCATGCCCAGGAGCCCCCAGTCCAGTGAGACATAGCCCTGCCCCTTTTTGTTCAGGAAACATGTTTCTCAGCTGTTATTGCAGAGGCTGGATGGTGATTTTGTTGAAGGCAATGGGAAGCGTATCTTCAATGGATCAGAATCTGGCCTTATTTCTGCTGCAGGCTAAATGGGAAATTATCCTTTTTTTTTTTTTTTTTTTTTTTTTTTTTTTCATATTCCTGAAAGTACTCAAACCAGCATTGTACGGCTTTCCTCCTTATTTCCTTTTGTTCCTATTCAAACATCTGTCTGAAGTAGTGCATTACATACTAATTTGGTTGGAGCTCTTTTTTTTTTTTTTTTTTTTTGCATGGTTGGGTGTGATTACAGTCTTACACTTCATTTTCATTAATTTGCTTCATTTATTTGCTTTTGATCTTTTATTGAGCCTTATAGTATCTGTGTGTGTGAGAGTGAACATGTGTGCATGCACGCAAACGGGAAATTTCTGCCTTTATTTGTCTTTGGAGCAAACACACTCTCCAAATGTGGAATGTGTGGAATCACAGAATGATTAGACCTTCAAGATCATCAAGTCCAACCCGTGGAGCTGGCACACGGCTCTTGGGTTACATCTGATGCTTCTTCATGACTCTCCTCGCTGCGTGCCATGAGCCAGCAGCATCCCACCCCAACAGGGCACTCCCACCGTGCCCCTGGTCACCCACCTGCCTTCCCCCTTGGCAGGTCAGCCTGTGAGCAGCAGGTGAGAGTGAGGCTGCCCAGGTATTCCCAGGGGGACTGCAAGCCCTCCCTGGAGCAGAGCTGCCATGTGCCACTCGCTGCTGCAGCTCCGGCTCGCGGGCACGCAGAGCGGGATGCTCTGGGAAGAGGCTGCTGGCTGGCTTTCCACACTGGCACTTGTTCCGTGTTTCTGTAGGGGAGTCTGCAGCTCAAATATTCCCTGTAATGCTCTCTTAGTAGTCTTCAGCCTACAGGAAGGACCGTAAATATATGGATTAGAAATGGAAATAAATACACGCATTTCAGGATCATTGCTGGCAGCATCCAGCACTGATCTGTGATCTTGCAGGCTCCTGCTGCGTGAGAGGAAGGCTTGGCCTTCCAGGAGCAGCCCTGAGCACCATCCAAGACTCAGGGACTGCCTGGCCACCACACATTCAGCTCAGAAGTGTTTTCTGCAGAGGGACACATCTCTCTGCTTCTCTTGCTTTGGGTTGTCCTCACTCCTGATGGCATAAGCATGGTGATAGGGCAGAGGATGCCTTTCACCCTTCCTTTCTTCCCCTATTCCTCCCATCACAGAGTGTGTTGATACATGTGTTTTGCCCTGATCGTTTCCTGTAAAGTTGGGGGGTAAAGCTCTCCATCACATGTCATCGTTGTCTATAATTACTGTTCTGTCATTGTCCTGGAGAGGAGCTGCTTCTGTCACCCCATCATCAGCTTTCTTCTCATCTTTTTGAAGCTTCACTTTCCCTCCTAGGTGCCCAGGAATAGACTGATGATAGACTCTGTGATGTTTTTTGATCTTTCCCCTCATACCCTTGGATCTTACTCACCAATCTTCTTTGCCTTTCTGTCATTGCTAATAAATTTTCATTCCGTTAATGTTATCTGTATGTTAATATCCCTACAGGAAAAGATACCAAAGTAGGAAATACTAATTCCAGAGACAAGAGACATTACTTTGGTTTGGCCAGTGTGCATATTTTTAGCACTGGTAGTCCATGCAAGTCTTCTAGGTATGCCTCCTCCCACAAAAGCCACATTTAATGGGCAGTTACATGGAATGGCAAAGGAAATGCTGTTCTTAATTAGTAAAACCTTGTATTTCTAAAATAATTTTTATTGTCCTGTGCTTGCTCTATCAAGCTATGGTCAATAAGGTCTGGCCCTGTCATTGTTCTTGTTTCTCAGGCAATGTTTTATAATAGTCCCTGTTATTCATTTTTCTTGACATATTTTATATAAATATTATAAGAATATGTTTGATTTGTACCATCTCATCTAGAACCTTTTAAAATTCCTTCTCGAACTAAAAGCATACCAATGCTTGAAGAAAAATAAGCACAGTACCCTTATCACTCTGGTACTGTTTTCTTCTAAAATATCTCCCATTTGGAAGGCTTTACTGTAATAACTGGGATATGAGCACAAAGGCTGGAATTTTCCCAAATAAGAAAGCTTTAAGCCGTAACTTCTTAGTACAAAAGCTTATTTTTTGTTAAATTATATATAAGTATTTTCGGCAGGACCTCCTAAGCACAACTATGCAGTGAGCACTCCCTTTTGCAGTATCAGCTGAAAAGTATATCTTCTATACCATTTATATCAAGGTCACTGCTGGAAACAAATCTTGCTTTACTTTAGAGGGTGAGCCAAAGGTATCTAGTCAGAGATACATGCACAAAATATGCAGCTGCTTTTTAGTTTTAGGATCATTGCCCTCTGATCTCACTCACCTCTTTTAATGATGTGCAGGAACACAAGCCCTGGATTACAGTCTGGGCAAAAACACAGGTTGGATGTGAATGAATCAATAGATTCCCCACACAAATGAGAACATACAGATTCTTTCAATTCATGATACTGCCAACTGCAGACTCACAGTATTTCCTTTCTTTTGCCCCTTTATGCACATTTACACCCATATTAAGAAGAGTGAATCCATCTTGTTCTTCAAAATAAAAAAGCTTCTCCTATAACATGTCACTGACTTCTACAGCTGATATATTTCAGAGGAAATTTCAGTGAGATTTGGATGTCTAACTGCTCTAAATTCCTTTGGAAATCCCAGTCTCGTATATGGTATATACACCACTATATGGTGGTGTAAAAAACTGCCTTCTGTAAAGAAATTTTAATTTTGCATCTCTCTCCTGGGCCAGCTGGGACACAGCATCTCAAGCAAAACAGAAATCACATTTCCAGCTTCCCCTGCTCTCAAAAGGATATGTTTCATCCCCCCCCAGCAGCACTGGTGCCTGCTGGGTCTGGGAGAAGGAACCTGATGATCAGCCACTGCTGGGGTCAGTAGTGTGTTACACTGCCTACATTTTCTTTTGAACTCTCAAAAATGTGTTTTGCCTTCCCTTTGGCAGTATTCCTAAAACACTGATGAGGCTGCAAATACTAAGCCCTTTATGGTTCCATTCTATATCAGTTAGGTGGGTTTTTCTGTGAGTTTCCCATGAAATTTTTGTAAAGGGTGTGTAAGAAATGCCTGATCCAATGAAGGAAGCAGCAACTGATACATTTGTTTTTCAGCATATACAGACAGAGTCTAATTTAGCATTGAGGAGCAACTAAGAATCAAGTATTGTTATGGTGAATCACTTCCTTTCATCTAGAATTATATGTGATCCCATAATAAATCCAAATTTGCATGATTGTGGTTTTAGAAAGCGAAAATTTAAATTAACAGTGTGGCTAGTACTGAGTTCCACTCTCTGCCATCATCTCAGTAAATGTGAGTTTGTGTAACATGAGTATTCAGAAGTAAAACCTGCATGAAATCTTCCAATTGTGAATGCCTTTTCCTTATGAGAATTTTCAGTGCATCTCTGAAAACTTGCTAAGTCCCCAGGGGGATAAGAATTCACAGATCTAACTAACCCTGAGGGTCATGTTATCACACAGATTAACTATTCTCAACCAATTTCTGAAATGCATTAAGCAGTTAAGGCTTTCTATCAACATTAGTAATGTGTACTCTCTTTTTCTACCTATTTGTCCTTAAATATATTTATTAGGTCCCTGACACTCAGGGGCCTTTCTTCCTCTTATTAATCAGCTCCTCACATGTTCCTGCAGAAGCATCTCTATTTCACATGTTCAACTAATTACTCTTCTAATTATTCCTTTTTAAGGAGTCAGTACACACTACCACAAATATTAATACATAGTGCTACTCCACAACATTGTATCTGGAAAAATAGTACCAATAAGTAAATTTTTTCAACCCAAACAAAGTTTTAAATGTTGTTGAATAAAACAAGGGGTGTAACGTTTCCCAGAAGCTGTGTTACAGACTTGATAAATAAAGGCAGAGTTCTGTAGAAAGTCACTGAGAGTCAGATATATCAGAATGAGGACTTTCATAATATCTGTGTCTCAGATAAGCCCTCTCCTGCCTAAACTGATATATACCATGGACAATGGTTGCATATGAAAGTGGCCAGGACAGCTGGGGTCAATCCCATTATCTAGCTATTTTCAGGAGACTAAAGCCTCACAAAAGGATTGCCCATGAACAGAAGGCTGGAGGAGGTTTCCTCTGTCATTGAGTCCCATCTCCTGTTCACAGGCACCATATCATGAAATGCCCAAATCATCTATCATACTGGTCTGATGAAAGCAAATAAGTGCTTGTTTTGGGGTTGGGCTGCGTTTTTTGGTTGGATGGTTTGGGGATTTTTTTGTGTTCCAAAGCCTCCCTATTCTGATGGTTTAGGACTTTCTTTTAGTTCTCTGGTATTCCTGGTTCACTTACTCTTCTTATGCCAACACTATTCCATAATTTCTAGCCTGTAAAGTGAAATACCAGCTGCAGGACAAACTGAACTTGCTGGCTCTGTAGTGATGAACAGGTTGAAATGCCTCTGGGTACAAAGAGTTTGAAGGTGCCTCTGAGGATGGCCCAGGAGATCCTCAGCCTTATACCGAATAAAACATCTCTGAAGAAAAGTGTTATTTCCTTCCCAAGCAGGCTAAGGCATAAATATTTTTCTGTTTCAGAAAGCTTCTGCAAAACGATAGTCTGCTCTTACACCAAACCATTTAATAAGTTTAATTAAATGGAAGCTTATGATAATTAAACCAAAAGCCTAAGGGCCCTGTTCTGTGAGGACTTACTCCTTGCATAAGACCAATTTCCATATAATTTAGACAACAAAATAGCGGAACAGTACTCTTCCATCTAATTTATATGAAATTGGTAATCTCCAAACCTGATTTATATTACCCTGTAAACATACTTCTTGTATCTTAGCAGAAGTGCAATACCTCCAGTACAAGTATTGAAGCAGAAGAGAAAGAAAAGCTTTTTAAAAGGGAACCCCCCTCAAAAAAAGCAAAGCAAAACAAAAAATAACCAACCAAGAAACCCTGAACGTGCAAATTAAACCATAATCTGATAAACTCTGCATGAGGATCAAATATCCTTAAACAAATTCTGTAACATAGCGGGTACTTGTAGGTTCTTCTTTCATAACAAATTTACATATTTACTACTTCTGGGTGTTTTCTTGAACTAGTGTTTGTGATCAATGCTACAAAAAACCCACGCTCCTTATTTTGGAATTCCTTACCGTCTCCCCGAGTGTCCCAAAGGAACGGTACCGTGCATTATCTCCTCCGCCACCTGTATTTTTATTGCACTTCAAAACAAAGCTCCAGTACTACAAAGAATCAATGGGGCCTGATTCTTCACTACCTTACTCCAGCTTTGCACAAGCCCACTGCAGACAAAGCCATTCCTCTTGCTCACAACAGAAACAGTGGGAAAGTCCCCAGTCCTCCCTACCAGCTTGACAGGATGGCAGATTTTGGTCCCCTCCCCGTCCTCTCCTGCAGACACAAGCATGAGAAACACCACACATGGAGGAGGGATGATTGTCCTTCTTGTTCTCCTCTGCCCCACTGTGCAGCACAGCTGATAACTGAGACCTTGGTGTTTGGTGACTTTGCTGCACAAGATTCTCTGTTTTGGGGGAGGATTTACGTTTTGTTTCACTGGGATTTTTTTTTTTTTTAAGTGACTGGAATTGGTGGGTTCTGGCTCAGAGAGGTTGATTTTGAGCCAGTTCTTGTCCAAAAGAAAGCAGTGGTTCCACGTTGAGGAAAGATATGGGTCTGATAGTTGTAGAAAAGGTGAAAGTATTATTGTGAAGAGGCTGGACACCCAATGCTGCTGTGCACAGCTACTCCCTATTAGATGCTGGTGATTAATTACTTGGGGTTAGGAGATAACCAGGTCAGAGCTTTATGAGATACACACTTCCCACTGACAATCAAATCGTAGACACCCATATCTAAAGTCTATTTGTAGAATTAGTGGGGAGGCACTGTCCCTTGTACCATAAATGAGTTGACCATTACTGTTTATAATGCTCATCCCTCAATCTAAACCTTTGAGACACTGACAGTCATAATTCTCACCTGCTGTTTTGCTTGTGCTGCAGAGCAAATACAAGGCCCAGGGGTTAAAATTCAGCCCAGATGAGCCAGAATTGTTCCCTGTAAGACAAGGCATCTGGAAGATCTCACCCTGTTGCTGACTGCCCTACCTATTTACGGGCTTTGACGCAAGCACTAAGAGAAGCATTGCATCCTGAGGGTCATTTTTGACAGCACTGAACATGGAAACCCATTTTCTTTACAATCTTCAGAAGTGGCTGACAAAATATCTAAAGTATTCAAAATCTGTGACCTTTTCCTCCAGGCAGAGACTTTGTCACGGTGATCTGTCTCCGTGGCCTTAAGGCCAGATTAATACAAGGCGTCCCCCAAACCACCTGCAGGCTGGAGCTGCCAGGGAGGAGAAGTCTGACTGCTCAAGGGCCTCCACCTGGGGAAGCTGGCCAACCCTTTGCTCAGCAACTGCATTTGCGAGTATGATTCAAAGTCTTCTTAATTACTGGTGTTCAAAGCCTAAAACAGTAGAAAGCCAGACTCTGTGAACAAGTTTGAGGTTCAAAATATAAGTGTGTTGTTTGTTTTTAATGTAAATTTAGAAATAAATAAATAGAAATTGTCTAAGGCAGAAATGGAAGGATTGCAATAATTTCCTTAGATTATTTCCCTAGCAAGACATCATCACTTGCCCCATTGCATGTTTCCCAGGGTTATGCCAGATGGCACAAATATTACCATTTTTAAGAGTAGTCAACTCCCTACCCTGAATGGAAGAGCTTCTGAATATTATTAGCAGGAGCCTCTTAATATTATTATCAGGAGCTTCTTAATATTATTAAAAAGTTTGCCTTTTCTTATCCTGACTTTTAAGTTTTTAAGATTAGAAATGCTCTTAGAGTAGAGCAGCACAATAGAACCTAAACCCATTTTAAGGTCTTTTAGCTGAACCTGAACCCAGGTCTGCACCTGACAAGTCCTCCTCTCTTTATTACAAAATGGAGTACATCAGATCCTGGTGCAGATCAAAACGAATCAGAGACCCCCCAAAGCTCCTGGAGGGATTTTAAACAGTGGATCTAGTTTGGACAGAATACTGGATCCCAATAATGTGATGATTTCCAGAATAATTGCAACGATCCCAGACTGGGGGAAGGTACAGAGGAATAGGAAGGGTATTGGAAGCACTCATGTGAGGCTGGGGAAGAAATTCAGGTGTGTGAAAGGGAACTAGGAGAGGAGGATGAGAAGACTGGAGATGTGATGGTCTCCAGTGGTACCTCCTTCATCTCCACTGAGCCCAGCTCACATGAAATTTGTTACACCTTTGTATGCAGTGCTGCACGTTACAGATGTGACATTAAACCTTCTGCACCCATCATGAGAAATACTTGTATTACTTTATTGTAAGCACACTTCTGTAGAGGTCTGAGCTGGATTTTCATTCTTTTAAACACATTCAAGATTAAAGGGAGTTTTCTGCTCCTAAATTTGCAAGCCCTAACATTCAGAAAACACATATCTCTTATGTTCCGTGTTGCTGAATATGTGGTCCAAGGATCACTCATAAACCCTATAGGGAGCAAAACATGTATTTGTATCTCAGTTACAAGACTCAGACAAGAAGTCTTCATATTTCTACAATGTTTTGGTGATGATGGAAAGCCCACATTTTATGCCAGGCCCTGTGTAAGTGTATATAACTTTGAGGACACCAAAAGTATCTCCTCCCTCTAATACCAAGTCTGAATTTGGCCCATAACATTTGTTAAATGGCTCAGAAAATCATCAATTTATCTTAAAAGAGTGAAGTAGTCTGATACAAATAAGGAAAGGGAGCAGAGAGTGAAAAGAGATGTACAGAGCCAAGTTTCTGGGCAAAAAGCAACCCTGGTCACAACCTGCCTAGCTACAGGTCTCACCATCTGGTTTCAGACATATTTACTTTGTTAGTGTAGCAAGTAAGGTAAAAAAAAAATGTCATCTTAGTTCACATGCAGCATCAAGATTCCAAACTCGGATGATAAATAATGTACAAAGGTGCGAAAGTTCAATTTTGTTTGTCCTGGGCCTCTGTTAGGGACATGTGAGGGACGGAGCTGCCAGCTGCACTGGCGTGGCAAGGCAGGAGCACCCAGCTGGTCACTTGGCCAAACACGCCCATGCCACTGGTCAGCCCCACTCACAGCACACTGAGCTGCTTTTCATGGGAAGCATCTCATGTTCCAGCACCTCGCACACACAGAGCCTATTTTCTGGGATGTTGTTACCTTGGTGCCATTTTGTGCTTCCTTCCCAAAAAGCTTCAAAGTCTATTTTTTAACAGATATTTATTAAAACTTTCTCGCACTATTCAAAAGAATATTTGAATGGCCCTCAAAACCCCACTGCCTAATGACTGCCAACTTGCTGAAGAATGGAGGCAAGGGAGGTTTTGCTTTGGGCGGGGGGAGAGAAAATAAAGAGAAATCGGCCCAGCTTCAAAGGGCGCATTTCCATAATTGCCCTGTAACTTTGGCAAAATAAATCTGAAGGGCTGAGAAAAGCGCAATCTCTCAGATGAGTGCACTACAAAAGCCCCAGAGATCCCCAGTCCCACTTGTTACTATTCTAATTCAGTGAGAGAATTCGGTCCCTAACCTCAGCAACAAAAGCCATGAAATCACCGTCCTCCCATTCTGATAGCCCATTCCCAAAGAATAAGACCTTATCCAGCCTTTGTCTCCATCCTGCCCACAGACACTCAGTACAAGTTAGGATAGCATTAGGTGGAAGAACAACGGGTAGAGGTTTTTCAGAGTGGCAATTTAAATCCTCGGTCTCCTGTTCTGGGCTGCAAATGTGTGTACTCCTACATAGCAGGGGTCTGTTTCTGACTTGTTTTGTTATCACAAGAAGCCTTTTTTGTAGTTTTTATGTAGCTGAATTTCCATACAATCTGTCTGTCTAAACTTCCCAGATGAATCATGCACATTTGTGTTATACAGTAGTTTTCTTTGAAAAGGTGAAAATACCCTCCACAATTGCTCCTAGGCTTGAACGTTTGTCCTCAGCAGTACATGAGCTATTAAAAAAAACATATAGGTAATTATAAAAGTAATTATAAATAAAAATTTAATAATGATGTGTCTAAAATGGCTCTTTGCTGGCATGGTTTCAGTCCCAACTTTGCGATTCCTTGATGAAAAAATGACTGCTGAATGTGAATAGTAGGTCTTTTACAGCAAAGGCCCAATCTCCCGTCATTTGGCCCCTCTCTGACTTTTTTATTTTCTCAATAAGACGAGCTTTTGTGGCGATGTTCAGTATGGACAATCAGGACAGCCTTATAAAGGGATTGAGAAGGGCATACAAAGGGCTGCGGCAGCATCAAAGCGAGCCCGGCAGCACAATAGAGATGACATTTTTACATCCCAGGGCTGGGGCGGGCAGGGACTGAATACTGTGTCCACAGCAGTGTCAGTAAACAATGAGCAAAGTGGGAAAGGGGTGAAAACACAAGTCAAAATCTTTTTATTGAAGCCCCCTACACATTCATTGGGCATTTTCAGCCCTGCATTTGAAAGCTCTTCCATTTACTTACTCTCTGGATTCCCCTATTTAACTAACTGACTGATGATGGCTCCATTTTGATATCTGAGGAAAAGAATGGGAATTCTTCCTGAAGTGAATATATTAATTCATGAGATTTAATTGCGTTTTATTGGCAGTAAAGAAAATATCAGCTGCACGGTGCTGTTCTTAAAGGAACACTGCCATCTTTAACACCACGTTAAAACCTCTGTTTAAGAAGGCCCAGCCGTACCTGAGGTACTAGTCATGCCTGTGGTTCTTGGAAGCAATGTTGTTCTTTTAGTTTACCAGTTTCCTGCATTTAGGTTTGATTGCTTGGGGTTTTTGCATTACAAAACCAGGCTGGACTCCTGTTTAGCTGGTTTCTCATTCCATTTCTTGTACCCAAGCCCAAGGTCTTGGTGTGGTTCAAAATACCAGAACAGAAAGTTTGAAACCAGAGGATTTAGCCCTGGTCATTTAGCTAATTCAGGTAATCTCAGCAACTACACCAGGTGCAGGAGGGCAGGAATGAGCACTGAAATTTTCTTTTCTGCGCATTTTTTTTCCCCTGTAATTGCACAGAAACATTTCTGTTAGTATCAGGGTATGACTTAGCACACCAGAGGAAATCTGTCTATCAAGCAAAGATTTCTGGCATTGTCTTCTATAGGAATCACTTGCAAAAGTCTCCACCTGAGAAGACCAGCCCTGGTGCTGCTGCTCAATAGCCATCTCAAGTGTCCTTTTTCATTAAATTATTTTGGAATGGGGCTGGTCTAATCTCCTAGTGAAGCTTTATCTTACTTGGAAGCAAGTTAGACTGTAACAGAGAAAATCAATGTTTTACTCCTTGTATCTAATTTCACATTACATCTATGTTTTCAGGCACTTAAATTTTACTGCTAAGGTATCTTGAGTATTGCGAAGTCCAGTGTGAATTATACTAATGATCGCTGAGAAATCCAATAGAGTGAGTCATATATTTGAGGGAGAGAGATATTTTCTTTTCACTGATTTGCTTGAAAATAAATATAATACTTATGTATTAAAACCTCAGGTTTATGCATACACAGTAAGTAATTTTATTCTAGCCTGGCTAGCTGGCCTACTGACATGCATTTTCACCACTGCTAAAAATAATGAGGAATCCGAGTGACACACATTTATGGCTAGGAGTGCCATCAGATCCCTTGACCTAATTGAGCATGCCTACACACCTTAGAGTGTTTTGCATAACCAACTTAGACAGCAGGAACATTCCCAACCAGATTGATTGACATATTTTATTTCTAACTTAAGCTTAATCAGGACCAAGAATGGTTCATTTATACCTTTCAAACTTTAGGAATTGACACAGGAGACAACCAAGCTGCAGACTCCAGTGTAAGCAATCACGCAAAGGAAAAAATATAGATAAATATATTTTATTAGTCTACTTAGCTGCTGCAGCTGATGCAATAAAATTAATTAGCTGGTAGGGGAGTTACTTTATTTTATAAAATAAATGTCAAACTAGATTTTTTTGCAGGAAAGGTTCTGCAAAACCTCCTCCACTAAATCCCTCCACCACTAAGGATTTATCTGGAGTTATGTACTGAATGTAGAGCTATGGTAAGGTGCAGTTTGATTCTTTTAAGAAACCAGCCGGACGAGAGCTCATCTCCCAGCTATAACCACATGGACTCTCAAATTGAAAGAGTTTCCGGCTTTTAAGGTGTAAAGTACCTTCAAATAAATATCAGCAGTTTCCACGTGCCATGCCTTAAACAGGAACAAAGCCTAATAGAATAGACTGTAATAAAAGTGCTATTTCCAGCATGCGTGTATGTGGCTGCTCTACGCTGCAAATGTCCTTTAGCACTTTTTAACCATATTCTCTAGTGTGTCAGCAAAGAGACTCCATCAGAGTATTTAACATTGCTGGGAGCAAAGGAATAAAGTGGAGTCACTGTTGATTATTACTCATTAGCCACAAGGACATCCACTTAACATGTGAATAAATGAATGACACCATGTCCTAATGGAAATGGCCTCAGTGTACCTTTAAGCAAAATGTTGTTTAATATCTTCCATTTGCTGAATAGTAAAGAGGCCTGTTGGACATGCACAGCTAGCAAGCGGCCATTGTTGCTTTGTTCCAATTTCAGCATTTAATAAAAAAGGACGTTGTCTTGACTGCAGCAAAGCTGGGCCTCAAAACCCTGGGTGGCAGCACAGGCTTGTTCTCATTCTGCAAATTCAGGATTTCACTGGCGTCCTAAAAGGGTTAATGCCCATAAAGCAAATGAAGCCTTAGAAGGTACATGTTCTTCATTATTCTGCTTTACATTCAAACATATAAAACAAAGAACATCTGATATCTTTATTGGTTTTCTTAGATAAAACACAAGCAAGCAAGCTATAAGCCTTAATTTTCTTATTACCATTTGTTAACAAGGAAGATAACACTCTCAAAAGCACTTGATTAGGGCTCCCTTTGATTTGTATCTTGTTATGATTACCAGGGCATATATTTTTGTATTATTACTTTAGTACACTGATAGTTTGGATCAAAGTCATAAAAAGAGGTATTTTAAAAGTGTAAATATTAACCATACAGGTAAACCACATAATCTGAACAGCATCTTGAACACTGACATACTGAAGTACACACTGGGAAACCAGTCATAGCTGAGATACACATTCCTATCTGGAAACTGGTAGTCTGAGCTGGAGGAACCTTTTTACTCCCAAACCCTTTCAACAGCAACCTACATACTTGACAAATTTGTTGCTCTTAATACAGTATAACTACTGAGCGTATAGGAGTGAGGGTATTTGCTATATCACATATCTAAATGCTCGTGATCGGAATCCAGACCACATATATCTGTCCTTACAGGAATAAACCAGTTTTAACTATCCAAGGAAAACAACAGCGTGTGCATCAGCTAACGTGAAAGATTTGGGAGGGTATTTTAATGCATGGTCTGATGCCTGAGTGCGAAAATTGTGCTGGATCTTTTCCTTACTCTTGTGATTTTGCCTGCATAACAGCTCTCTGCGCTGGAGGCGGCTCAGTGCTGTTTCCCAGCTCACGGGGCTCTCTCCTGCCTCATCCGGGGCCGTGATGGGCACTTTGGCTGCGGTGAATGGGGAGCCTGACACGGCCCGCTACGCCCGGCCGGCCGCTCCCACCACTACTGGGTCTGACAAGTTGGAAGTCTTTCTCCTGCCTCCTCCTCCTCCTCCGCGCCGGCGCTTCCTCCGGCCGCCCCGCGCAGACAGGGAGCGAGCGGGAGATGATTACATCAATCAGTGTCAGGTCTGGGAGCTGTGATTTATGAATATGCATAATGAGCTCTCACCTTTGAGAAGGACTAGCTAGGGAGATAATTGATTAGACAGGAAAAGAGCAGCCAACAGAGAGGGAGAAGGGAGAGGGAGGCCTCTCTGTGCTGTCTCAGGCAGGCCTGGCTGGGGCTCCAGCGAGGCTGTCAAACTGAGAGAGGGATTTCTGGAAAAAAAAAAAAAAAAAGCGTAGGATTTTTAATGTTTTGTTGAAACACGCATAACAAAATGTTTCCTCACAAAATTAATGGGAATTTTCTCCACATTAGGGAAGCCAGGCAGGCACAAAGGCTGCTTTCCCCCCGCAGGGAAACCAAGTTCTCACTTCCAGAAGCCAAAGGAGCAGCTTTCCCATGGCTTCCACACTGCTGTTGCAGGAGCATCCCCACGGTCAGAGTGAAGGGAGAGGGCTCTGCGGGGACAGGGAGATGAGGGCCTCTGTGCAAAGGCAAAAGAGTCTTTAATGGAGGTAGAAAGCTGGGGATGCAATTGTTTTCCCATCATGGTTGCATTATTTTCTTCCATCCCCTTTAAGCATCTGTCTGGCCGCTGTGTGAAAGTTTCTATGGAAAACCCACCAGGATGCCCAGAGGAAGGGGATGTGGAAATTTGCCTCTAGCTTTCTCTCCCCCACCCCTCCCATTTTAGATGCCATTAATCTTTTTTTTNNNCCATTTATTTTTTTTTTTTTTTTTTTTTTTTTTTCCCTCGGCAAGAATTGGCTAAGGAAAAAGAGGGATACAAAGTGCAGAGAGACTGGATAAAATTTACATGAGAAACGATCTGTTTTCTTACCCCCCACCCACAGAGATTCCCCCATTTCAGGAGCCTGTTGGAGCGAAAGAGTGGGAACAGTTCCTGGCGGAAAGACAGAGAGCTGCATGGGGCTGCAAAGAGGCAAATGCTGTTTCTAGGGTGAGCTGTGGCCAGAAAAGACATATGGGGAAAGGAAGAGGACGCAGGGGAGAAAAAGCAGAGATCACAACAGTGCCGCAAACTCTGTGGGTCCCTTCCCTGGCCTCCTTTGCTCCCAGCCATTGCTAACAGCAGCCGGGGAGGCTGCAGGGCACTCCAGGAGAGGGGTGTCCCCACCGTAATGCTGGTCAGGGAGAATATTAATTGTGAAACATTAAAACACTGTATAAAACGTGTGTATACACGCACATATATAGTGTAAACATATATATAAATCTTATCACTTACAAACGCCTAGGATTTAAAGTGTAGTTTATCGGTCTAGTGCAACCCAATCCTATAAATAATACATTCCTATCACTATGACCTCAAAATGTCAATACCGCGCAGCCCTGCGCATTTGCATATCTTGTACTGTCTAAACTTGAAGCATGTCAGCTATGTGCTTCTGTTTGTACTTTAACTTCATTTTAACTCTTGCTTCCTAGCTCTGAGCACCCTCCCCCTCCGCAGGGTCTGTCACTAAAACGAGAAAAGCACCAGTTATTTAATCACCACCACTATAATTATGCCGTTTCCAGGACTGTAAGGAGAGGACAGGTAGGGGACACATCTCCCCGGCAGAGAAGGAAAAGGCTGGGAACAAAAGCAGGAAGGAGCCGGCCTACAAGCTCCACCTGCCTGAGCTGCCCCTTCAGCCGGGGGGATGAGCACGGCCATCGGCGGGCACCGGCCGCAGGGAAGGGCAAGGGAGGAGGGAGTAGCCCTCGCCCTCCTACCAACACTCCCCTTGGGACGGTTTCCGAGCGGGAAGGGACCTTTCCCGGATTAGGCCGATTTCCAGCACCTTGTCGGGCAAGCGAAGCTACAAGTTTTGAAGGTGGCGGCTCCCGGGGCGAGGCGTGCAGAGGCGCAACCGGCACCTCCCGGAGCCGGGAGGAGGCGGACCGGCCCGGGGGCGGCGGAGCGCACAGCCCGCGCGCCCGAAGCGGAGCGCGGCTCCCCGCCGGGGCTCTCCGCCGCGCCTCTCTGCTCCGTGCCCCCGTTCCGGCCGCTACCTCCCGCCCGAATGGCAAGCCCGCTCCCCCCCGCCCGATTGGCACGCCCCGGGAGCGGGGGGATGCCCCAGCCCCGCTTCGGGCAGCTTCGCGCTCAGCGGCACAGAGAGCCTGTAGCGAGCACCCCAAAACTGACCCCTGGGATGCGCGAAAGCAGGAGGGGAGGGGGCGGCAGCACTAACGCAGCCGCGCTGCCGACCCGCGGCGACACGACGGACCCCCGGAAGGTTCCTTTCAATCAATCGCGCTGCCCCGCGCTCCGCGGGGGCAGGGCGGGGAGGGGGTTAACAGCGGTAACGCGGTCCGCGGGGGTGATGGATCATCCGACGGCCGCCCCGCGGGCCGTGCCCCCGGAGCCGCGCACGGTTCCGCGCACCCTCCGCCCGCGGCCGGCTGCAGGGGGCGCTGCGGCTCCAGCCATGCCGCGGCCGCGGGAAGC
>VXBN01001432.1:1413737-1554771 GCA_013397395.1 Sinosuthora webbiana | reverse complement strand
TTTTTTTTTTTTTTAGTTTAGTTTAGTTCTATTTGATCCCTACACTGTGGACTGTTCTATGACCTGATGCTTATATTGCATAATAAAGCCATGGAGGGAAGTGCACTTGTCATTGTGTAAAGCTGCTTAAAGAAGTTTTCTCATCCCCTGTATTGAGACACATCACCCCATGTCAGACTACTTGACCCAGAAGCATTGACTGCTGAAAGCAACTCAATAGGAATATGAAACCTACTATCATTCGAGTACAGTGTAAAACCTAATGACTTCAGCATATGCACACCGAGTAATATCAAATCTTACTTTGTACACTTCACCTTCATTTTATAATCCAAGCCTTTGTATGCAGTAATGAGGTATGTGCTATAAGGAAGATTCTTTAATAGGATTTAATGCACCTGTGAGCAAAGGCATTTTAGCTTTTTATCCCCAGAAGCACTGTAACTGAAAGCCTTTAATACTGATGTGATGGAATATAAATGCAGAAATATTATAATAACCAGAACTTTTTCAGAAAGTTTACAGTCTTTCTGTGACAGATTATTTAACTGTGGTCAAAAATGATGCCTTCAGAGAGGTGTAAATAAGGGCATATGGAAATTGTGTGGGAGGCTCACTAAAGCTTGTAAATACTTCTGACTTGCAGCTCGAGTGTGGGCTCTGCTAAAGTGCAACTGAACTGGTTGTGATAAGGCTTTTGTTTGTTTTACCGGAGCCAGAGACACTCAGGACGTGGGTGAACATGTGTTCCTCCTGTCTGACACGTGTGGCAGGCTCTGCACAATGGGGTCCGCAGCCCTGCAGTGTCACAGAAGTGTCACTTCTCCTCGGTGTGCTGGCCATCCTCACTAATTGCACCAGGTCAAGGATTCAAATGGCTCTGCACACTCGCTGCATCTCCACTGGCCTCAGCAGCGTCCTGGGGAAGGTGAATGTGTGTAATTGGTCTGTTCATCAACTTGGGCTGAGCTGCTGCGGCTGAAACCGCCCTTTACAATGGCACACCGAGGGGAGAATTTAGATCACAGCCTTATCTTTGTAAAGCAAATGTTTGCTGCCATTATCGTGCATCACTTACCCCTGAAGTCAAAAAGAACTGCTCAGAAGTGCTCGTGATAACACTTGCAGGCAGGATCCTGATCCCAACAAGGCTCAAACAACTGCTTGGCTTAACCCCTGCCATCAGCATCCCTGACTTCAGCAGAAGCACTGCAGCATCGAGGCTCTCCGTGTCCAGGGCTGCCTTAAGCTTATACCCCGTGGCTTCCCAGGGGCAGAGAGCGTTTGATAAAATTGTTTGGGAGTCTTGCTTTCAAGAGCCAAACAAAAATCTTGAAAATGTGCTGTGCACGTAATTTTTCTCTCTATTTAAAAGCATTTTAAAGCAGACAACTAGGGACAGAGAGATTCTTGTAGAGTTTTCCCTTACACATCTGTCACAAAATTAGGAAGTTAAAGCCAGTCTACAACATGTTTTTTTTTTTTCTTCTAGCCCTGCAGTTGATGTGAGTGCTCTGGGTATTTAAGTCACTAAGAATTCATTGCTGTTAATTACAGATCATGTTCTGATATTTGCCTCAGCACGTGAGACATTCCGGGTCGCTGGAATCGCCCCGCGTGCCAAAGGGGTCTGGAAACGCTGCCTGAGAGACAAAAGTTCAATCCTCAGCAGTAATAACATGCCCACAAAAATATCAGCAGCAGTCATAGTTGATAAGAGCAGTTTGTGGATCAATATATCCAATCTTAGGTAGGGGAGGTCAGCCTGTCACACCAGGGCATCTCTGGAGGAGGAGAAAGTGAGGATTTGGGAGTGGTTTGAAGTGGCCTTGCATGGCTGCCTTGGGCCAGGGCCAGCTCTTATTTCACCACCATTTGATGCAGGTTTTTTTTTGGTTTNTTTTTTTTTTTTTTTTTTTTTGTTTGTTTGTTTGTTTGTTTGTTTGTTTTTCTTTTTTTGCTTTTTTTTCCAAAAAGGGAATTGCAGTACTACCAGAGGTTCATTTAAAATAATATTTTTTTTTAATTATTATTATTCTAGAGAACCTGGGAAAACAACTCAAATATAAAACCCCTTAATCCCTACAGCAATTTCAAACAGCGCCATTTACTGATGAGCTGCTGGCAATGAAAGTTTTAGATGCTTGCCACCATCCTTCAGCTGCACCCCTCAAATTCTGGGAAACTTATTCATGAAAAGGAAAAAAAATACAATCCCTTTTGTGGCCGATAAAGACGTTGCAAACGGGGAAAAGTAGAGAAGAATGGAGAACTCGTGCAAAGATAGAGCACAATAAATTCCCCGGAGTCAGAATCTGGTCAGCAATAACATCCACTTTGTTTTAAAAGGTATTTTACTGTGCTCTATCACTCTGGCAAAGAAGCCTTATAACCACAGTGGCTGTCCTATCAGAGGCTGCTTAAATAGTTTTTGAGATAGTGATCACCATTTCAGAGCCTCGTATATCCCAGCACCGTAGGTGCAACACCACTCGTGGACTTTTTTTTCTGTCTTGGCAGGGATAAATGTTCACAGAAGCATTTATCAGATGCTGTTTCTCCTTCCTTTTTTTGTGCCCACTGTTGCTGTAGCTCCACTCCAACCCAAAGGAACTCGGGTTTCAGGCCAGTTTGGAGTGATTTGCATGATTGCCACAAATAAGGGTGGTGGCAGAGCGTTCAAAAGCAGTTTCCTTCACGTTGACAACACTTTATGATCAAATGACTGCTTTCACTTATAGCTCCTTCCTTCTGGGATAAGAAAATTGAATTTTTAGGACATATAACAAGCAACACATGTAGCATGAAATCACGGTGTTATAGGGCTGTACAAATAAAAGATGGGCTCAAGAGGAGACTCACGGCACCGCTTTCTATCCTGAAAAGTCAAATTATTCATCATTTTAAAGCAAGCTGTGCACTTAAGGCTACGCAAATATTCTCAAAATGTGCTTAATATTCAGCATTTGTGGAATACTATTCAAAAACAGGATTTTTTTTATTTTTTTATTTTTTATTTTTTCCTCTCTGCGTTTTCTCTTGCAGAGACTCTCTAATTGGTTAGACACCTTTGAAGTTCAAGATATGTCATTATCACTCACTGGCATAAAGTGCAAGAGAAAATCCTGCATTTAAAACCCCCAAATGTTCTAAGTTTGCACTCATCCAAATTTCTACAATTAATCAAATTAGGAAAGCAGCCAGTAGAACAAAGGTCCATCAAGAATATTTCAGTTCAAGAGGCATTCTTTTGTATTAGCCTTATATCAAGCCACATCTAAATTCTGCAAAAAGTGTCAGATTCTAGGACTTTATTTCCATCTCATACATATTTTTTTGTGTGTGTTTGGGGAGGTTTTGTGGGGTTTTCCCCTAGATTTTTCTTCTGAAATACAAACAAAAATATACTCCATAAAACAGATGCCCTATAAATATGAAAATTAATTTTGCTCCTTTTTTTATTAATTATTATTTTCTGTACTCCCATTTCTCGGCTCTCACAGTGCTGAAAGTTGTCACTCTTTAGGTCCAGCACTAAGGAGAACGGGATGCCTCACATCCCAAGGCACAACTCATTCCATACTCTCTGGAAGCTGGGAGGTATCAGCCCCTGCGTGATGCACTTCACATTTCCAAGATTCTCTCTGTAAGCAGAGAAACACAATTTTAAAAAAAACCCAAACCTTTAAATTCTTGAGCGCAGCCCTGTTCCAGGGACATTTATCACGGCAAATCCCAGATTGCAGCGTCGGGGTTCCGCAGGCCTCCGACACCACACGGAGCCTGAAACGTGGCAGAAGGAGCTGGGAAAGCCACAAGCACACTCAGGGTGTTATTTCTTAGCAATAGTGTGATTTCCAATTCCATGTCTGTGCGTTATGGAACAGAATCACAGCAGAAAAAAAAAAAACAACCCCAAATTAAACTGTTTATTGAGGCACCTGGTTCTGGGCGAGGAGGCCTCGGGAATTGCCTGACTTTTTATGCAAAACTCGGTTTTTCTGGGTCTTTGATCCTCGCAATTTAGTGCCAGACGCTCGCTCTCGTTCACCTTCTTTGGTTTCCTCGAGATTTCTTTCTGGATTAAATCAAAGGGGATGCAAAGTGCCTCCAGCCCTGCTGCTCCCTGAGCGCTCCAGGCGGCGGGAGCGGCAGCGCACGCGATGCCGAGGGAGTGAGGGTGGGAGGCTCTGCCATTCCCAAATACTCCAGAGAAATGCAGTCTTTTTGTCCATAGGTGGTGCTGCATGAGCCTGGAAAAAGAGCTGCTTTTCCCATGGCTCTGTGGTCCCCAGCCCTGTGCTTCCCAGGGTGGGGTAGGACCAGCCCTTGGTCTCTGTTGGCGTCTCCTTTCCCAGGTCTCTTGCCTTTAGGGACTCCAAAAATTTATGGTAGGAGCCACACTCTGCTGTTTGGTGCTGGGGTTCAGACCTCTTGAAGTTGTTTGTGGTTAAGTATAAAGTTGGAAAGCAAAATCGGGAGAGTGGAAGGGTCACGAGGGCGATGCCAAGAGCTTTTCAAGGGAGAAGCAGGACTGTGACACAGCCACGTCTCTCCCCTGGTTTGTTTAGGGTCAGGCATTTCAGTTGTCTCTGCAGCTTTGCCCATCATTTTTGGGGCAGAAATTCTAAGAATTGAGCCTTTTTCACTCTTTTCTCAATGCTTTTTTGGGGGCATAGTGACCAAGGAAGAGATACAGTAATGGTTTGTAATATCCCATTCCATTTTCATATTTTTTGATTCCTATTTTAACCTTGGAAATGTTAAAATACAGACATTTCCTTAAGAACCATCCTGTAAAGCATGAAGGGGTGTAACCAGAGTCCTGGGTCAGATACAGCAGTTTTATGTCAGAAAACATTACAATAATTGTGGAATATACAGTTGCTGTGCTGACAAAAACAAAAAAGTGCTTTTCATCTAAACAAATTCGTTTGATTTATCGTGCTTTATACTTATGTTGTACTTAAAATTTTCATCCCTCCTTAAACACTCCATGGCTTTCCAAGAGTGTTGGAGAACTACAGGGCTGTGTTTTTTTGGCATTGGGGGTGACCTCATTATTAATCAGAAAACATCTGGGCAGGCACAGCAGTGCATGTGTGTGTGAGGTCAGGGAGCTGGGGGTGGATTAGCAGCCCTTGCACGCACAGGCCACCACAGACTCATGTGGCTTGCTTGGAAAAAGCCCTGCCTGGACCCTCATCTCCAGATCGCACAGGAATTTCTGTAGGAACCTTTCCAGAAGTCAAGGAAGACTTGGACAAGGGAGGACAGGCTTCAAATAGAGTTTAGATGGGATATTAGAAGGAAACTCCTGACTGTGAGGGTGATGAGGCGCCAACACAGATTTCCCGGAGAAGCTGTGGCTGCCCCATCCCTGGAAGTGTCCAAGGCCAGGTTGGATGGTCTTGGAGCAACCTGGGATAGGGGAAGGTATCCCTGTCCATGGGAGGGGGTGGTTTTAATGTCCCTTCCAACCCAAACCAGTCTGGGATTCTCTCTCAGCTCCTACCTCGGGGTGGCAATGCCCCAGGAGCTGCCTGGGGAGACGCCGATTCCAGGCTCAGGTTGTTGAAGGAGATCACTCATGTCCATCACCCATCTATATTCACCAGCCCTGTGAAGGCACAGGGTTCATTAAGGCATCTTAGGGGATCTCTCCTAAAGCACAAGTGTTCTCTCTTTGTTTTCAGTTGCTCAGTGCATGCTCAGGTTGACAGATCCTGCAGATGAATTAAACTTTCATGTTGCATTTCCAGCAGAGACCCCACAATTTACTCAGTACACATCAGGAGAGAAGATATGTAATAAAAATCAGACAAGTGTACTTATTTTCCAGAATATAGACACTACCCTACCATTATGCTTTTTACATTTAACTGTATAAACAACAATTTAGTTTGCCCTTAATGTCCTAAATATGCTTAGATCCATCACGGTCAAAATTGAAGGGCAAGGCAAAAGGACAAAGAGAAAAGATGTGAAATGTTCCTCAGAAATAACCCAAAACACACTTCTAATAGCACAAGCACATTGTTAAAAGATGCAGAAGTAATGTCACAGGAGAGGGTGTGTGTTTATGGGGTCACACAGTGTAGAAACAGAGGCTGTCTCTGATGTTGTTTACCCACCAATGGAAAAAGATTCCTTTGGACCACAGGGTTTTCCCCCTTTTTATTCAAAGGGAGGAGGAACTCCCTGTGCTGCTCCCTGGAGGAGGGGAAGCCCTGGAGGGGCTCCACAGGTCCCTCTGCTGCTGGGGGAACTGGCAGGGTCGGCATCTTCTTGAGCCACGCTGCAAGTTTTTACTCAGAAGTAAAAACTCATAGAAGAAAACGTGTTTTTCTCTCTGCAGGTGAAGCTATTTCAGTACAAGGCAGTGCCTGAGCTTAAAGCAGATTTTACTCAGTGTAGAGGAAGTTTTGCTCAGAAAGTGGTGAGGGGACAATGACCATGTCAGGAGCTGTGGCTGGATGTTTATTCTGAATTCAGACCTGTATTTGGGCATTCATAAAATTCCAGAAAGATTTGGCTTGGAGGGGACCTTAAAACTCATCAAGTTCCATCCCCTGCCACGAGCCAGGGCACCTTCCAGGTTGCTCAGATCTCCATCCAACCTGGCCTTGGACACTTCTGGGGATGGGCAGGGTTCACAAGGAATTGTCACGATTTAGTCAAATACCTGAAATATTTATGAATTAGCCTAAAAGTTAATTTTGTTTTTGTTATATTATGCTTTGTTTCAGAGTAATTTACTAATGCTTCTCCATTTTATATAATTATGAAACCTTAAGTCCAAACGTGTGACCCATCTTTTATGATATGTAAATAAAAGTTCCTTAGTCTGCAAATATTTTATTGTCTTGTCTCAGCTCTGAAGCCTGATAGGCTGCATTGAGGTTCAACAGACATATTGCCTATTTCTGAGGGATCAAAATATGTTAATGATGTCAGCAAAAATGTTTTCTCATACCTTTATATACAGCATTTTTAATACAATTCAGAACTATGAGTATATTTTATAGTATTTCTTCACAAAAGGTTTGAACTTTGTATAGTCAACCTATCAAAAATGTATAAATTATACGAGGAAAAAAAAAAAACCTGCATCATTTTTTTTCCCTGGGAAGTGGAGCAGTTAATATTCAACATGAAATGTCTAATCTTTAAATACATTATAATCTAACTGCTTAGGATAATTTTTGCTTTAATACCTTAAGAGTCTGCAAAGCCTGAAGGATGGGATTATTAAAATGGAATTTTAATGTCAAAATTATCAGAGAAGAGAACATATTGCTAGTGTTCATAAAAAAAAATGTATTCAATTTCTGTTTGATTTGTTCAAATAAGAGATGAGAATATATTTGATTATAGCTGGTAAGTATTCAGGAAGTTGATCAGATGACTGCAGGTCATTGCAACATAAGTGCTGTCAACTATGGGGATTAGTGCATTTGAGAGGCTGAAATATGTGGTAACCTACAAACATACCTGGACTGATGGCTTGGCCTGCAGCTTCCATGAAGATGCTGCACTGGGAAAGAGTTAGGAATAAAAATCTCGTGGTGGCCTCGCAGAGAACATTACCAGCTGCCCAAACATTAAATATAAAGGAAACAATCTTCGTGTGTTTTAGAGGTATAAATAAAAAAACCAAAAATCTGTATTTTGCTTATAATTCGAGTTTTAAGTTTTCCTCTCTGGCTGTAAAGGGTATTGGGCTGGTGCTGAAGAGCAAAATCACAGAACTGGGGAATGTTCTGGGCTGGAATGGACCTTTAAGGTCATCCCAATCCACCCCTGCCATGGACAGGGACACCTTCCACTATCCCAGGCTGCTCCAAGCCCTCTCCAACCTGGCCTTGGACACTTCCAGGGATCCAGGGGCAGACACAGCTTCTCTGGCCACCCTGTTCCAGGGCTGGCCCACCCTTCCAGGGAACAATTCCTTCCCAATAACCAATTTAAACCTGCTCTCTTTCAGCTGGAACCATTTCCCCTTGTGCTGTCACTCCAGGCTCCTGGCAGGGCCAGCACCCAGCTTCAGATGTTTCAGATCGTGTGAAAAACCAGCACTGAAACGTAACAGGAATAATGAAAGCATCCCACCTGCCCTCCCCAGATTATTAAATAATCTGGACAGCCAGCACCTCTCTGTCACATGGTCCTACTGACAACTTTTCTTTTATTTCAATGTTATTTCACAGAAAAGTTGATCGCTTCCCAGAACGCCGACCTGAAGATCAGCAGAGTTTGGTCAGTTATTTTTACGTAGAAATCCATGTAAATTTTCCACAGATGGTCGCAAAATACTTGGACTTTATGACCTTAGATGTTTTTCCAACCTAAATGGCTCTATGAAAACCAGGAGGTTGCACCTCCAATAAATAATAAGCCCTTCAACAAATGTCTGTCAGGACTGCCAGCAAGGCACCTAAAAGGGATCTAACTCAAGGGTTAGAGGGAAGGATTCATGTTGTGTAAAGGCAGGGGAGAGGACTTCAGGTTTGGGTGTTTAAATCAGGCTTGGAAACATTTTTTTGGTGACTTCCTTCTTCTTGAAAGATGTGGCATCATTTGTCTGGAATTAGGGTAATATTGCGTAAGCTAACGAGGTAAAAATTACGGTTAAAAAGTCGCCTGCTGTGTTCACAGGCTTCTCCTGTGATAAACTGTCTGGTGTGGATGCAAATTTGGCACGTTAGAAAAGAGGGAAGGGCAGGAAATGCATGATTTGCCCACAGGGAAGCAGCCCTGGGAAAATGGAAACTAAGCCCAGGTTGAAAACGTCTACAAGAGAAAGGTGCTGCCACCGTGGTTTTGTTTTTATCTCAACAATACAATTGAACAAATACTTTAGAGAGAGAGTGAAAGGTGATTTCACAGCTATTAATTAAGATATCAAAGGGACTCCCATATTCATAAATCCTTATCTATTTGCATGAATGGTTGTGCACAGTTTTTACTTTCATAAGAACGCTCAGAGGGATTGACCATCCTACAGCCAGTACTAAGCATTTGTACAAATAATTTCATCCTTTCTTTTTTCCTATTTGCAAAAGTTGATTTTTCTGCTCATGAAGTAATTTATTTTTTTTTTTCCTTAAAGAATTTACATCATGAATAATACACCTAGGTCACCTGTCCAATCATTTCATTATTTTTTTTTTACATTGGTAAGGATTTATTTGTATGAGGAGACAATCTATCTCACAATGAATAGTTGAACATTGTAATAGAACAAAAAAAAAAAAAATACAAATAACCCAGAGGTTGCAATATGTTTGTATAAAGTATTCAAACAATTTCAAATAACAACTGAACTTGTGAAAATCAACATCTGTTCATGGATTATTCATGAACAAAAATGGTAAAATTCCTTCAATAAAAATAGTCTTCAATGAATAGTTTTTGCTGGTTGCTGGGAAAATGATGTTCTTGCAACTGAAATCTCAGCTCCAGGACTCTCCTGCAGTTCAGATTCGTTAACACTAAAATTATCCTTTAGTACATAAATTGCAGCAACAGGAAAACGATACAAAATTTCAATTAAAAAAAGGCAGTGATAGGATAACGCTGAACTGTCTGAATTTAGGCAAGTGGGTGAGGGTTTTTCCACAAAATTCCAAAAATTTTTGGAGTGCATATGTGTCTGTTTACTCGTGCAGGAGCATTATCCTTGTTGCAATACAAACTTTTCTTGCTGCTTCAACAGATCCCTCCAGTGATGACTTCACACATAATGATTTAAAACTATTAATAGTAACAACCCTAAGAGATCAATAGTTGTTCAAACCTAAAAGTGTAATTTTTACCCAGCTGAGGGAGAGGTTGGAAGGTACCCCATGGTTTGACAGGCTGACACAAAAAACACAGTAGGTATCATTTTCAGAACAATGCACATTTTTAATTTATGAATGTTCTTTTATAAACTTGTATGTACAGTCACTCTTTTTTTTTTTCCTCCATTGCTACATAATTATAACTTGCAAAATGTAAATATTTATGAATTCACAGGATGTTCGCTGGAAGAGAAGAATGTTATACTTGCAGATTTTTCTTGTACTTGCAGGATTCACATAATATTATTTGCCATCATGATGTACTGAAAAATGCAAAAAAAAATATAATATTCTACATTTGACTTTTCTGAAAAATACCATCTGGTGTTATTTTTTGAGAGTTGGAGATTAGCTCTGTAATTGCTTATAGTTAGAGATAGACATTACTACATTTATTGACAATTTTATTCTCCACAATAATCTTACATTTAAATAGTGACTTTGCTCCTGAAGGATGCCAAAGTGATTAAACTGATATTCAAACTCTTTGGATAGCATCACCCACCACTGAAATGCTGCCATCTCTGGGGTGAGATACTGCAGCTGTTTAACAGTGCTCAACAGCGCTGCAAAACAGCTTTGGAAATGAGGAGCTCCGATGGAAATGGGGACATTTAGGTAGGAAAAATAATTATCCAAATTGGTGTTTGGCCAGGACGTTAGTGCTCGCATGTCTACATTGGGAAAATTACCTTGGATCCTTAACATCCATAATTACTCAGGGCCTTGGGTCAGCAGTTCCTATCAGAGAGGGCACTGCCCAAGCGAAGCCCAGCATTCTTCAGGAGGGATTTTGGGAAGCTTATTTGGAGACTTTTAGATTTTTCTTGACTCTCTGGACATCAAACACCAACTCTTGTGAAGCCCCCTTTGTGCAGAAGAATTACACTGTGGTGGAGTGATGCAGGTTTGGAGGCTGCAAGTGGATCTGAGTTGCCCATCAGGTTTGATTAGGGAAATGCCCAACTTTGATTAGGGAAATGGACCTTGGAATACTTTATCTGAATTTCACTGCACTTCAGAAGTGTGTGGGACCGTAGCTGAATTTATATTAATTGCATGAAGATAACTGTCAATATCTTTGCTCTGTAGGCCACCTCAGCTTTCACAATTTTCTGGTTATGATGTACTTACCCATGACATCACCTTCTCATCCTAGGCTGCCTTTTTTTTTTTAGTTTCAGTTGGTGCATCCAAGCTGGGCAAACGTTTCAGGAAATATTTCCTCCACAGAGCTATGCTAAAAGTGTTGCTGCCATTAGACTTTCATCACACGCCCGCTGCTCGTGAGTTAAACGGACAGGGCTGGAAATGTGAGCTGTCAATCTGGGTGTAACAATACATTTAGCTCGAGCACATCATCCACGTTGAAAGAAAACACTTGTCAAAGTTACAAACAAGCAGCTCCTGGGTAAAGTCATCCTCCTCCTCCTCCACCAAAGCTTCTGTGCTCGGATATGCCAAGAGTTCCTCCTCTCCCACAGCTGCCAACCACAGTGTATTTTTGCACTGCTCTTCTGTTTATCATCTCCAGTGCTTGTTGATGTGCAATTGCATCCAACCACGTGCCCCAGGACCGCTCTGTCTCGTTATCCAGTTGTCAGGGACGATCAGGGTATCCTGCCCGTGGATTTCTTCGATTCACGTGCGGCAAAACCTCGAGCCGAGCTTTGTCTCTCTGGAGATGTCTCATGGAGGAGCACTGTGGGATCATCATTCCTCATCGGGTGGACAAATTCCCCTTCACCTACTTGAGATTTTTCCAATTGCTCTTCTAACTTCTTGGTTTTAACATCTTTCTGAACAGACTCCAGACCGTGTAAAGTAAATGTTTCTCTAGACTACATAGGAAAAAAAAAATCCCACTGTCGCTGTGAATAAGTAGGGATGACAAGGAACATGGCAGGAAAATATCCTCTCAGAAACAGTCTTGAGGATTGAAAACTGCCAGTGAAATGCGTTCTTGGCTTGGAAGTTTTGTGTTTTAGATGAGTGGAGGGTGTTCCATGGAAAATGATTGGGTATGGAAGTAGGACTTTGGTTATGGGAAGAACTCATATGGCTTTTGTAATATATACAGCTAACCAAACGTCTTAATCAAAGCTTTTTCACCCAGAAGTGATAATGGGCCAGAACTGAAATTCTGTGCCAAAGAATGATGATAAATTTTCCAACATGCAAAAGGTTTGAGGAACTAAATTTTAAGAAAATAAACCAAACCATTTTAATTTTTCCAAGTAAAATTTCAAGTCTGGGAACAGAAAGCTGTATGGTTGTCAGTATTTGGGAAGTCCATGAGGTGTTACAGGTCTTCTTTAGAATTATGGAAAGGATAATTGTTGAAAGCCATGGTTTGTCCATATGTGATTATTAAGCTGTATTTGAGCTAATCAGTTGATTTGGGGTAAATCACTTGATCCCTTGTAAAGAATTTGAGTTGGAAGTGATCCTCTGAATTTTGGGTGATGATGTTTTGCAGCTTCTGTCTTTTCTCCAAAAGACAGTCAAGATCAACCCTTTTTCTTGCTTTTGTCCTTTTCTTGGTGACATTTAGGGAAAAGGATTCAATTTTCTTTTTTTTTAATGGAAAATAATGGAAGTGGTTTCACCTAACCCTGCTTCATGCCATTGTTTCAGGGCAAGATGCACTACTATAAACATACCTTTTGTTTTGTTAATTTTGCCTATTTACTAATAAAAACATTAAAACATAAAAGTATAAGAAGATACCATCAAGTTATATGGGGGAAAAAATAGTTAATATTTTATTCTGAGTCAGTTTTTGTTGAATTGGGAATTCTTGGGGGGAGGATTGAGCGTTCATGTCCCAGATTCCTGCTTGGTGCTGCAGAAAGGTTCTGCAACACCAAGGAGTGAAACTCTGGGATAAAAACACATTGACGGGATCCACAGCTGTTGCAAAACTTGTTTAAAAAGTTCCTATTTTCTTTTCTGTAATAGGAACGAGTCTGAGTAATTAACTTTTCTTTGCTGTTGGTGTCTTTGGTGTGTTACCAGCCTGACATCTGCGCTGGGCCGGAGGGATTTTGTAGGAAAAAGAGATTTCACTGGTGGCTTCTGGAGACTCTGTGTCCCTGCTTGGCTTTGTAGAGCATCTGCCATAATTCACTCCAGGATGCCTAGACTATTGTAATAAAATAATAAATATTTTCTACAGCTAAACCAATGTGACTTCTTTTTTTTCTCCACCCCTTCCTGTCTTCAGCCGCTCTTACTCCTTTATAATTATCAGTTAAATATGCATAAAAGGAGCATTTTATCCTGTAAGTAGAAAATAGATGGAACTCTACAGAATTTTTTGTTGGTTTTCTAAAAATTAAAAAGATATTTTTCTAATGTTTGCTTCATTACTACTTAAAAAAGAATATTTTGGAGCTACGAAAAATTAAACCATAATTTCTGGATAAAGAAAAGATGTCATTCCACTCAAAATGAATGTTGTCATTTATGATGGGAAAGTGTTTTGGAAAGCTTTTTCCACATTTATTTGAATAATATTTTGATTGAGTTGTCATTTTAAATTGAATAAAAAAAAAAAGCTTCCATTTGATATAAAATTGTTTGCACTTCTTCACTTTGAAAAAAAAAAAAAAGCTTCCCATTTGATATAAAATTGTTTGATCTTCTTCACTTTGAAAAAAAAATCAAAATCCCTGGGGAAATTTTGGGATCATAACTGTATTTGGGGATAGGAAATTGTCAAGCTCCAAATGTGACAGTCTGGATGTTCCTGACACCAGGAGAAGACCAGGATGCCCATCAGGAGCCAGATTATGACCTTTGGTGTTTATATTACAGATGAATATTAATTTGGAATTCAACTATCAATATCACACTGTGGAGGAGATTATTCCTAATGAGCTGAGACATTATGGTGAGGTTTTGAAGGAGGTTTTTTGTCATTTAAAATCTATTATTTTGCATTAATATTATTCTACAGTAAGAGAAACATTTTAATATGGAAATTAGGAATTAATGTAAAGATAAAGGATATTTCGATTTTTCTATGTTACACAAAGAAAATCTGGAAACTGTTCTGCCTTCACAGAGAACTAGAAAGTCACTTCCATTCTGTATTTTCTTAATGAAATTGCAAAAGTACCCAGTGTTTAGATTGGACTTGATCCTGCATGAACATATTGAAAATCTATAGAATAATTTGATAAAAAAGGAAGAATGAGTCACCTCTAGGGGGGAAAAAACCCTCATGAGCACTTTAAACAAATTGAATACTTAGAATATATGTAAATTATTTAGTGTTATAATTTCATTAAAACATAGTGGATTTGCTTTTAAAGGGCAAAACAGTGGTAATAACAAAAATTATAATGAAGTTTGACAGAAATAAAACTCTACAGGTTCTTTCAGAATTTAAGCTATTTTTGAAAAATACTTAAAATACTATAATACTAAATACAGTAAAACTAAAAATATTCTTATGAATACATCTACTAAAATGTCATCTCAGGAATTAATTTCTAAAACAAAACATCCTACAGATAAAAGTGTTCCCCAAAGTGAGAAGTGGAAGTTTTAGAACTTGTTAAAATCAACAAGTTGTTGGGTCAAGAAAAATCTTTGTGCCATCAGACTTTACAGATGTAGAGGAAGGAAATGGGAGATGTTATAAGAAATATTTTCAGAGTGTTCAGAGTGTCAGTAAATTTCCCATAAGACTGACAGACACTTGTTTCTTTTAAAACTTTTTCTCCTATTGACAACACTTAAATGAATTACATGATTTCAGTCTGGAAAAACAAGCAAACGCTGGAACTGGAGCTAGATAAATTATTTTCTTCACAGTGTTGAGTTTCAATGAGAGGTAAATTGATCCAGCACACCTAAAGGTTCACTGATGCAGGACCTGACACGACAGAGGTGGATGGAGGGACTTGCCTGTGAAACAGAAACTGCTCCTTCTGGAGGTGCTCTAATCTTGCATTTAAATCAGCCATGAAATATCATCCCAAGGCTGAGGTGAGCACAGGGATGAAGCATGAACTGAAATCCCAGCACACCTACAACTCAGATTTATTCTTATGCAGGTTGAGTGATCGTTCACCTACACCAATTTTATTTCTGGATGTACTCACAGAGATGTGTTCGAGCCAAAAGGCAGCGTAGGCATGAAAAAAAAAAGGTGGAACAGATTTAAACAGATCACAAACAAAGTAGGAATCTTTTAGCCATTTGAAAGATGATGCTCCCAAACACAAAAACATGGCTCTGAGGTGAACAAAGAGGAGTTTAGGAAAGCAATTATAAACTGAATTCGATGGTGTGGTGAATTTGATGACCCAAAAGATCCCTTTTCGTTTTGTTGCCCATGAAAATTGTTTGAGATGAAGTAAGTGTAGTAACTATCTGATATGCTTTTGGAGATTGGTGTTTGCATGAATAGAAATAAAAATGTTTTGTGCAACGTTTGTACTTAGGAATTTCACATCAATATAAGTGGTGCTGGAGAGGGTCTTCCGTGATTGGTTTGCTATAGATATAAACCAACAATACATATAATATAGGTGAAATCCAACACAAAATCTGGGCATCTCTGCCCCTACAGTATCTGCACTGATTCATGGGGAACTGCCTGCAAACTCAGAATTATCCAGATTCAGTGTGTTTTCTTGCCTAAGGGTTACTAGTTAGGGTACTTCTCAGATCAGTGGAGGTGCTAGAAATGCTTAAGGGCTTTGTTATACTGGTGTTAATTGCTAAACTGAAACCCAAATTTGAACTCTGAAGTGTTTTCCTAATGTATTGTGCCACTACAAATCTGGACAGGGAGACTGCTGTCAGCTGAAATAAATAAATGTGTAGTGGAAAAGCAAGATGCTGATGCAGTTACAAAGTGTGCCTCTGGTTTAAGCCTCACCCTATGACCTGCATGGGTGGCAGTTGCTGTCAATTCTGAAATGCAGATGAGTATTTCTTTCCCTGCAGGTGCATGGGGAGTGGGGAATTTAGAGTACCTGTGGGTAGCCCCAGATGGCAAATATCTTCCTGCTTTGCTGTACTTCCACCTTTCTGCTAGGTCTTTTTAGGTTTTAAACACCTGTTGGCTCTTTTTAGGGGTTAGGACTATACCCATGGATGTGGTTTGATAACACAGTGTGAGTGTTTCAGAATCCATTTTTGAATGGCTTTTCCACCGTGCTCTGCCTTTCTGTTTAAACAAGGAACTGGGATTTGCTTGTTCACCTCTTTCTAGAAAATTTTGGAATGGCTTTACCTTACAAGAAGGTTGGAGAGGGTCTTCTGGATATGGTCAAAAGTAGCGATAGGACAAGGGGGAATGGCCTTATGCTGAAGAAGGGCAGGGTTAGATGGGTTATTAGGAAGGAATTCTTCCCTGTGAGGGTGGAGAGGCCCTGGCACAGGGTGCCCAGAGAAGCTGTGGCTGCCCCTGGATCCCTGGAAGTGTCCAAGGTCTTGGAGCAACCTGGGAGAGTTGAAGGTGTCCCTGCCTCTTGCAGGGGGTGGAATGAGGTGATCTTTAAGGTCCCTTCCAACCTCAGTTGGGGGAGAGCCCCACTGAGCTCAGTGCTCTTTGTGTGCAGCAGCAGCCCTGCCTGGGTGGACTTTACAGGGAAGCAGAGCGACATTAAATATTTAGTTTTCACATTCTGGCTTCCTTTGCATGTGACCACCACCTAACTCAAAGGCTCCTTACCGGAGTCTTAAAATCAGAACAATGGAATGCAATAAAACAGTATAGGAAAAGCTAGAGTCTAATTATAATAATAGTTTTCAAGGTCCACTCTCACTTTTAGCCATTACATTGTTCTGTGGTATTTTTCCACATACGAATGGGATGTCTTGGAAATTGTTTGAAGTGTGTCAGATTTGGGAGACTTCAGAAACACTTCTGTGAGAGTTGTAGGTGAGCACAAATAAAATCACTAAGATGCCCAATTCTCTGCTGAGGGAGCTGTTTATACCTGTAATGGTGCAGCATCCTCATTTCAGTGGGGCTTCACTTTGGTTTCTCACTGCATCGGCATCAGCTAAGCTGTGCATATCTGTTTAACTCATTACTTGTATTGTTGCACAGAGTTGGCTTTATTCACACCGTGTTGGCTTTGAAAGCAAAAATCCAGCCCAGTATCACCGAGTTCCCGTGTGTGGCTTAAGGAATTACATATTCTGCCTTTTGAGAGTGTAAAATTATAGTTGTGTAAAATCACCTAGCAGTTCTTTATCCCGAGCTGCATTTTATTACCAATTTCAGATACAGCCATGAGGTAACAGCTAGAAAGGTCACAGTGCAAATACATGTGCAGAATTTAAACGAGGACTTATTCTCTCTCCAATAAACACACACCGGATGCAAAGGAGGAGTTGGAACGTTTTCAGGAGGCAGCTCGGGCCAATCCAGCTCTCATCAGGGACCATTTCAGAGATTAGTTTCTGATGTCCGTACAAGCATATTGTGTGAGCCTGTTTTTAGATAATGTGCTGTTCCTGTGCTCTGCCATCCCCTTCCAAAAGCTGCACAGGTCTGATTGCTGGATTTTGCAGCGTCCTGTGAGAGCTGCAAAAACCTCGGCAGCCCGAGCGGACTGGCTGCCTCTGCAAAGTGAGCCTGTAAAGCTTGATTTCCTTCTGGGAAAGAAAAACCTATCTGCATGTTGCCCAGATTTCCAACGACCTGCCCCAGGACTAAACAAAGATTCAGTGGAAGAGGGAGGGGGAAACGTTTCCAGCAATGAAACCTCAGGTGATCTGGTTTCTATTCTCAGCTCCGACACTTGTTCTTTTTTGTCAGCCTTGATAAGTGATTTAGCTGTGCCTTTCCCCTTGCCTTTAGAATAGGGATAACAGGAGCATTGTAAAGCCAAAATCAATATTGCTGGCGAAACGCTGAGGGTCACACTTGCACAAAGGCCCACACAAGTGTGGATGTGGATGTGCTGTTTGAGACATGAAAGACTGGGCAGTTAAACCTTCCACTGGGATCTGGTGTCCTTAACCCAGATCCAGAGGGTGGGGGCAGAGAACAACCCATCAGCACATGAGATTTGCTTTAACAAAGCACGTAGAGCCCTTTTGGGGGAGTCATACTAGACAGGGATAGGAGAGAAGTTCTCCCCACCCTGATAGGACTCATAATCTTCCTGGTGGGTGAGTGGGACATGGCAAGGGCTTTTCCCAAAGGGTGTTAGCACAATGTGGTTTTCTCAATAAGTATTAACAAGAATTAGCTGGAAGAGAGGTGAGAAAAATCCCACTTTGCTGCCCCTCCTGTTCCTGGGTTCGGTAGCTTGGGAATGTTTGGCTGAGTCTGCCGGTGTTGTAGAGATGTTGCAGGAAACCCTCAGAGCTGCATGTTCGTAGAATTACAGAATTGTTTGAGTTGGAAAAGCCCTGTAAGATTGTGTCCAACTGTTTCCCCAGCACTGCCAATGCCACCACTGATCCCTGTCCCCAAGTGCCACATCTGCAAATCTTTAAATCCCTCCAGAAATGGGAACTCCAGCACTGCCTCAGGCAGCCTGTGCCAGGACTTGACAACGTTTTTGGTGAAAAAAAAAAAATTCCCTAATATCCAATCTAAACCTCTCCTGGTGCAACTTGAAGCCATTTAATCTTGTCCTAGAGCTTGTTACTTGGTGGGGGAGTTCAGCTTTTAGAGCAGCTTAAATGCTGCAGTGGCAAAGTGTTGGGTGTGGGCCTTGTCCATCAGATCTCCATGGCCAGCTCAAGGTCCCTCAGGGAATGCTTCAAAGACTGAGACTTTAGAGTAGAAAATAATGGAATTTTAATTGGAAGGCACCTAAAATTATAATCTAGTTCAACTGCCTGACCCCTTCCTTGCTGCCCAAGAGTTAAAGCATATTTTTAAGTGTGTTATCCAAATGCCTCTTAAACACTGACCAGCATGGAGCATCTTTAAGCTCCTTCTCAAACTTAAGTTTGACCTAGAGGTTAATTTCCAGAAGCCCAGACCTGTGTCTGTGAGAATCTCTGTTTTATAAGCTGTCTGTTCGAGTTCCTCAAAGCTGAGTGACTGCTTTATTGGGACGACGTGTCAGTCCTGATTACATTTGCATGTTGGTTTAAACATAACACTACATGCCAGAGCTTCCTAACTGGATGTGATGCAGCATCAAAGTGATGTTTCATGCTCTGGGAACTTTAAAAAGTCATTGAAGGGAGAAAAGAGAGATGCCTATGGGAGACGTGACAGAAATTTGGGCTTGATTCTCCACTTATCAAGGTAAATAGTGAAACATATGTTGACTGAGTTGGAAGCAAGATGGGCTCACAATGACTCTGACAAGGTGGGTGGTGCCTTAGGATTTGTCACTCCTAAACTTCTGAGGACTGGGATGTCCTTCTACTGTTTTTTTAGAATTGCCCGTTTCTTGTAAATACATAGTAGAATGTATTTTATATATATATTAAAAACTCCTGGTGTTTTATTTATAAAAATGCTGGTGGAGGTATTTATTATAAATGAAATTAATTTTGAATTAGCCTCCTTTTCCATTCAGGAATGATTTTTGCAAACAACGCTCTGTTCTTATTATTCACTGTATAATGTGGAAGGACACAGATCACGTCTCCTCTATCTCCCCTTGCCACTGTTTCTTCAAATCCTTCCAAGCAAGGACAGAATGTTTGGAAGAAATTGCTCTAATATTCTTGAATCCACCTTATCTTCTCCAGACTGCTTTTTTTGAAGGCCTGGAAGAGTCTGTGAAATTTATGGAGTGGTGGTGACACAGGCAGGGTGAAGGTGTTCTGCTGCATGTAGGCAGAGTGGGTTATTTCTCAAAACATCTTGGATTTCTGTGCCAAAAAATGGGCACCCTACACCTCCATTCTCAATCTTGAATGTGCAATGAACCCTTCAGATATTCTATGAGCTCTGTGAATGCAAAGCTTGTAAAACTATCCATCATTTTACCTTATAGAAAACCATGGAAAATGACATGTTCCCTGTGTTAGAGTTGAGTGGACTGCAGTGGATAAGGTCTGAGGACATGGGAGGATACAAAACACCAGTGTCTGATGATGTGTAAAAGGTTTTTAACTAAAATTTCTCAAATGCCATGGCAAAAAGTGAATCCAGCCAGGCAGGGCAGGACAGCTGTGGAACAAGAGGAACTACAGAGAGGGAAAGACTCCAGAAGACAGTCACTTTCACTGATTGTGAATTATTTCACTCCTGATTTTGCTTTCCTTTTTTTTTCTCCTTTCTTTCTTCTTTTAAATTTTTCAACCTGTGCTTGTTGTATTTAAGTAGTGGACACTGTTCCCAAGATTCAAGGTAAATGTCTGACTTAATAAAACCCTGTTTTTCTTCTCTAATCTGGCAAAAGTAGCACTTACTGTTAGAATTCATGCTTGGATTCAAATAAAAATCAAATTCAGAAATCAGTCTCTGCTGCACCCCCCAAATTTTTTGATCAGAACAAATGTTTTCATACTCTCTGTTGTAAATACCACGATTGGCTTTATGTTTTGCTACAGGGGCCAAATTCTGGCTCATCATTACTATGTCCATTAGATCATAATTTTGGAAACTGCATTTATTAACATCGAGCCTACGAGTCGAGCCATAGGAGCACCCCTGAAATCAGCACTGGGCTGAGAAGTTTGTGCAAAGAGGAAATTAAAGTGAAAGCTTTATATCCAGGTTTGGGTCAGGAGTTCGTGGTTGCCTCATTCTGGCAGAGCAGCAGCATCCTTCAGGAATGAAGGAGATCACTGGAGTACGAGTGGAAAACATGAGCTGTCCTGTTGGATTTCTGTGCAAAATGACTGAAGTGCTGTCGGGGACTGGGAGAGAGGATGGGGTTTGGGAAGGGAAGAAGAGAGTGGACTAGGATATAAGATGCCTGTGAAAATTATGTTTGTATCAGTGCAGGCTCTCCTCTGTCTTTGGGGGCTTATTATCAAAGAAACTGCTGGTGGTCACAGACTTTGGATTCATGGAGACATAGGCAAATTCTAGAGAAGGATAAGATCCCACCAAAGGGTGCCCTTGGAACCTTTCTATCGGGAGCTGAGGTTAATCTGTGACTAGAGAGACCAAGGAATCAGGGATATTCCAGATTTTACCACTGTGGATTCATGGAGACATAGGCATATCCTAGAGAAGGACAACGTCCCACCAAAGGGTGCCCTTGGAACCTTTCTGTCAGGAACTGAGGCTAATCCATAACTAAAGAGAGACCAAGGGATCTGAGATATTCCAGAATGTACTGATGTGGATTCATGGAGACATCAGCATATCCTAGAGAAAGACAACCAAAGGGTGCCCTTGGATGGCTCATGGACCTTCACTCCCAGGAACAACGCTCATGGTGAGATCTGTGTGCTGGGTGTGCCACTGCCTGCTCCTCCACAGTCTGAAACAACACAGCATGGAATCATTAGACTTGGAAAAATCCTCCAAGAGCACCAAGTCCAACCTTCAGCTGAACACCCCCACACCCACTAAACCACATCCCAAACTGCCACGTCCACTCGTTTCTTGAACGCTTCCAGGAATGGTGACTCCACCACTTCCCTGGGCAGCCTGTGCCAGTGCTAACTACCCTTTCACTGGAAAAGTTTTTTCCTCATGTCCAACTTGAACCTCCCCTGGTGCAGATTGAGGTCACTTCCCCTGGTTTTATCACTGGTTGCCTAGGAGGAGAGGCCAATCCCCACCTTGCCCCAACCTCCAACATCCCCTGACGTACAACCCCACACACGGGATTTGTGCGTGTGCATAAACACACACTTGATGTTTTTCTCCATTCTCATCACATGTTTCATTCAATAGACTTATTAATCAACCATAAGAAATGAGTTAAGATGTTGAAACAGTCATGGCCTTTGTTCTGTGTCAGTTTTGTTGGCTTAGCTGACATATAGCTACAAGGCATGACGGATCAAAGTAATTAAAGTTCCAATCATTTACCTTTCTATGTTCAGTGTCAAGACAGCTCGCCTTCACCCCGAGTTCAGAGCATTTTCATATTTTTTTAACATGTTAGAGCTGTGCCATTTGCCTTGCTGTACTTAAGCATTTGACAGCATTTCCATTATAAAGTTTATATACGAAGGCTTGAGATTCCCTCTGGATTCCAACTTTGCACATAAAATTGCAGACCACAGGCAATCCAAAACCAATCTGGTAGCTTGGGGATTTTTTTGTTTGTTTATTTTTTTTTGTTTGTTTGATTTTTGGTTTTCGTTGTTCATTCGCTTTAAAGAACTAGGTTTTTACCATCAAAGAACAGAAGAATTGCTTGTACTGTTTCACTTAGTTTCAAGATACATTTTTGTGTTTAAGAAACTTTAATGGAACTTATTTTTGTTCATGTCATGAAATACGAGAAGCAATTAGTCCTAATCTTTACTCCTCCATCATACACATTAACTGTTGGTAACTAAGAAATCACACTTGTGTCAGAGGCAAAATCAAAATATTTCCACTTAAAAAAAGATTGTTTTACAGCAATTGCACCAGAAATATGGATAATGAGGAAATATTGTGCTGGACACATCCCAGTCAGACGTGCCAAACGGGGATTTGACACACTGTGCACTGACTCCATCCATCCACCTGTAAGAGCCAGCCTTCAGGAATTTCAGGCTTTAAATCCTTTTGCAGAAATCCTTTGCAGAAAGTAAGTAATAATTCTCACATCAGAAGTGTACCTTGGATTGAGAATCAGTGTTTGAGCTGTGCTTTTTCCTATTTTTATTTAAGTTAATTTTTATAGGAAGTCCCTTCAAGATGAAATTTAAATAGTCCACACTGGATTTCTCACAACTAATTTAATGCCGTCTTCCAGTCAGCACAACTGGTTCAAGACCCCTCTCTTCCATCATTTGAAGCTCTGGAACATTAAACACTGTCTTGTGTTGTAGTTTGAATATGAGATTACTTAAGTAGCAGTGAATATCTCTGCAACATATCTGCTCTACAAAGGGAGCTCACATTTGGATGTTGCCTGAAATGCTAATATTTTACAGAAAATTATATATAAAGCTGTTCATTAACCGGCTATTTTTTCCTTTGTACAACATTTAAAAAAAAAAAAATTATTCTAAACTCCAATTCAGCAACTAAACCAGTGATTTTATTTGAAGAGAAGCACTAAAGAGCTGGCTTTAAAAACATTTAACTCTGGTTTTACATTTTAAAAGTATGCTAATATCATGAAGGATCAAATTGCTGGAATATTTTTTATGAAATCAGATTTTTTTTTTCCTCAAAGTTTACAGAGTAAAGTTGGGTATAAATGGGAAGAAATCAATTAAGTCTTTTGAGCTAATTTGCAGATTTGAGTAAAATTCCGTGTCCCACGGAAGTTAATAGGAGTCCTTCTGCTTTGATTTAAATGCTGTCCAGATATAATCTGAATTTGGCACATCTTTACTACATGTTCTTGTGCAGAAACTTGTCTTGTGGACTTATACAATTTTTCCCAATTTTTTTTTGTCTTGTTTTGTTTTGTTTGGTGATTTTTTTTTCTTTTTTTCTTTTTTTGTTTTGTTTTTTTTTTTTTTTGTTTTTACAAGGGTGTGCATTTTTTGAGTGCAGTATTATGAAGTGGTGTGTACGTACATACATATATTTCAAACCAGTTTGGTATTTGAATGCATTATTACTGCTAGGCAGCCTATCATTACTCAGTAAAAGAGGTAGTTAATTTGGTGTAAAACAGAGGAAGTAAAATCCCCACATGATTCCTTGATGCAGGGTTCCTACCCAGTAAGTAATATCAGAGCAACCTGATAGCAAGGTAGGTGTTTTGCATTTAAATAGCCTCTAGTAAGGACATAAATAATAAGGACACTTTTATGCACAAGCAGAGCTGGAATTTGTCTCTATTGAAAGTGATCTTTGTGGCCTACTCTGATTTTCATTTTCTGCCATTGTGGAAAATTAATCCAGACGATCCATTGCTTAGATTTTTGCTAATAGGGTAGAGAATTCCAGGATCACTGGGGTTGGAAAAGCCCTCCAAGACCATCGAGTCCCAGCTGTGCCCCATCCCCACCTTGTCCCCAGGGCACTGAGTGCCATGTCCAGGAATTCCTTGGACACCTCCAGGGAAGGGGACTCCAAACCTCCCTGGGCAGCCCCTTCCAAGACCTGAGCACCCTTTCCATGGGGAAATTCCTCCTGATGTTCAGACTAAACCTCACCTGATACAGTTTGAGGCCATTTCTCTCATCCTGTCCCTGTTCCCCGGCTGCCCCCTCCTGTCAAGGGGTTATGGCGGGGAAACTCCTTTTCTCCAGCTCCTTCAGCTGCTCCTCATGGGACTGACTCTCCAGACCCTTCACCACCTTTAGAATTAACACATTCCTGATATCACACATTGCTAATGACTGGCATCAACCAGGTATTTTTATCCTGAAAAAAAAATAAAGTGAATCTATCAACAGGAAATATTTGGATATTTATTTGGATACATCCAAAATTGTACAACGTGGAGGCTGAGAAATGAGGCAAAAAAGGCCTGTGAATGTCAGAATGAAGGAAAACTCAAGGAAATGCCAGGTCTGTTCCCATTGTGACCCTTTCCCTTGAGTAAGTTACCTCAGGAGTCTGTATCTTGGTGGGATCACACAGCGCAAGATTTGGGTTCCTTGGAGAAGGGCTTTGAGACTGACAAATGAAAACCTACTGCATAATGCACTATAATGCACTAATAAATGTGATTATTATTGAGTTACCAGTTACCGTTGTTGAGTTATTAACTTGGCAAAAATGTGTCCAGAGCACAAAGGGCAGACAGATAAAAGCAAACGCTGATAAAGTTCCTGTTCTTTCCTCTGTGTAGACATGGGATGGTGAAGGAAAGAAAATATTCATGCGTTGTCTGAGGCCAGCAGGGAAATAAAAATGCTTTCCAAAAAGAAAAAAAACAACACAAAAAACAAATGCAAGCAAAAAGTTCCTAATCTTTTCTATTTATCTAAGAACTCCTGAACTCCATTTAGACAGGTATATTCTTTCTTGGGGCAAACGACTTAATTTAAATTAATGTTACATGATCTATAAAAATATTGTTTCAGGTCTCTTGGCGTTTCCAAATGAAAATTGAACTTTCTAAGTTCATTCTCCGTAACATAATAAACCTATTTTTAGTGTCAAGAATGTCTAGCAAAGAATGTTTTATCCACCTGTAAGAAAGTTTGATATTCAAGCCTTGAAGAATCATGGGAAGAATATTCTATATGGCACCAGTGTGCTCCAGTAAAATATAAACATTGCTAAGAACTATTTGGTGATTTTGAAGACAGGAAAGCTGGAAAATGAAAAGAGGAGAAATAAATACTCACTGCTAATCCTTAAGGCTGAAAAGCATATCTATAAAAGTAATAAAAACTTTGTAACTGGGATATTCTTTCATTTTTGATGAAAACAATGAGTAAAAGAAAGTTGATACATTTAAAATAAGACTATCTGTACCTGTTTCTTTTGAAAATGATGCAAAACTGTCTTGAAAGACAGAAGTGGATTCACAAATGGTGTTGTAAGTGATGCTGTGAGTTGCTTTCTTTTTATTCCAAGTGTAGTTTGTGGCTCCAGTCTATCCTACACCACAACTTCATCACAGTGAGTGAGGAGTGATTCACATATGTTGAGTGTTTTTATTAAGAATTTGTTTTGATTAGGGCTGCAGTTGATTCCTCAAGCCAACTGCCTACATAAAAATAAAAAAGCATTAACTCTAGGGATTGAATTGATTAGTGAACATCCCTGTCTGGTAGCATAAGGAAAGACATCAAGGAGGTGGAAAAGAAAGATGTGGATCAGCAATCAAAGAGGGGACAGCAAAAGAGAGGTCACTTAATGCACCCCTGCCTCCAGGTAAGACCAACAGTACCTATGTGGATCTCAACAGATGCTTGCTTAATTCTTTTTAAATGCCTGCAGTAACAGAGATTTCCAAAATTCCTTTTAGTATTGTTTCAGTTGGGAACTATCCCAACAGTCCAGAAGTTTTCCCTAACTCCTTATCTCACCTTTCTTTTTCTCAGCAATTTTGTTTTCTCTTATATTCATAAAAAGTGTCAGGAAGTCACTCCAGTGGCATCACAGATACCTCTCATCATTTCTGAAAATTGCAACCACACCTTCTGGGTGAAGCAGTTCCCCTCCTTGCCATTCATTCTTTTTCCACTAAGAGTGACCACAGGAGCTCTACAAAGCAAAATTTCTTCCTCCTTGTAGAGATAGAGAAAGTTCAGGTTTATCCCTGATCTTATTCAGATTCTAAATGAAGCCCCAGGAGATCTCATGAAAGCACATTCTCACCTTTACCTGAAGAGATTCCCAATGATTGTGTACTGGTTATGGTTAATATTGGTTAATTTCCAAATTTGAGGGTAAAACTGGCATTAGAACCTCTGCCCCATAGAAGCTGTGGCTGCCCCTGGAGCTCTGGAAGTGTCCAAGGCCAGGCTGGATGGGGCTTGGAGTACCCTGGAATAGTAGAAGGCATCCCTGTCCATGGCAGGGAGTAGAATGAGATGGGCTGTGAGGTCTCTATTAACCCAAACCAGTCTGAAATTCTATGATTCTATGAAATACTTAAGTGTATTGGGTTGTTGGTTTACAGGGTTTCCTGTTGGGTCACAGCTCATAGATAGATTATATATATACAACCATAATTAGGTTTAGCTAAAGATACTTGTCAGTGACTATTTTATACCGAACTACAGAAAACTGCAGCAAGAAATGACTGAGTGGAACATTGCACTCAACTCAGCTGCTACAAACTTAAGTTCAGCTTCAGGAAACTGTAGATCACAACTTAATATCAGCCTATTTCATTAATTGAAGATGAAAGCCAATGTTGATTGGTACAACTATTTTTTCTACCATCTAAACAAATAACTTTTGGTATTTTTAGGCTCTTTATTTCTCACAGTCAGTTGGTATATTAGTATTTCAAGGCAAATGCCACTTTCCAGGCCTCGCTGTGTTTTCACTTCAGTTTTACTTTAAAGGTTTAAAAGTAAAAGTTTGAATATTCAGCTGCACATGTGACCACGTGAAAATATTAACCACTAAAAGTGTCTGTACATTGCCAAAGGTGGCACTAATCCTGCGTGTCACACAATGTACGGATAACAAAGGTCATAAATTACAGTTGAAAAACCCCAAATGTTCTACAAGGTGAAATATTTCTGCAAACTTATATTAGGTTTCACAGACAAGTGAAAGTAATTTGGAATAATTTCTCCCAAACTGCTCCAAGAGATTAATAATTATCTTTAGTTTACAGTCTTCTTTTATGACCGGGACCGTCCTATCAAATCAAACAATTTGCTACCAGGAGATACCAAACTTCTCCAGGACAGAAATCTCTTACTTACAGGATATCACCCCACATAATATTTCCTAAACAATCCATAAATAATTCTCTTGTGAAGAACTGGGAGCGACATTGACCCTGGTGGAAATTTCAGCTGTAGGAAAAACCTCCTGCAAGAAAACCTGTGGTGGTTTTGGGAGGAGAGGACGTTTTATAAGGAGGGTTCAGCAGGAAAGCTGAAGGCTGTGCTCGGGTGTAGGATGACCAGGAAGGATTCAACTGGCAGATTCCCACCGTTTCATCTCCCAAGGGATTCACTAACCCTTCCATGACCCCTGCATTCGTGGGATATACGACAGCAGGAAGCAGAAATCTCAGCTGCCCCATCCTCAGACCTTCTCCTGGGACACAATAGATCTTCTTCATGGAGACAGGACCCATTTTCAGGTCGTTGCACCAATCCCAAAGTTGGCTCTTTTCTTTTATTCCCCTCCTGCATTATCAGATTTTAATTAAGGCATAAATAAGACTCTTCTTCTCTTTTCCAGAATGGCTGTTTTTATTGGGTATTTAAAGCTTTATTTACACAGCTACATTTCTGACCTGTACCCCAGCCCCAGGCCTGGAGGACAATCAAATTGATTTTCAGCTAATTGCTTCTATTTCATTTGCGGTGTTTCACTTCTGAAATGTCACAATGTTCTGTCATTTTTCTCAGTTTTTTATTTATTTAGTGAATTTATGCAAAAAAAGTAACCAATTCTTTATTCTTTAAAATTACTGAATTTTACCTTCAGGATCAATGAACAAAATAAGCACATATTCAATTTATTTAGAATTAGTCTCTTGCCATCCTTGACGGAAACCTTGACGCTTTAATAATTTTCCCTCTGAAAATACACACCTACATATTTTCTTTCAAATGCCATTTTATTTTGGGACATAGCTTCTCTTGAATTATATTATTCACTAGAATGCAATATATTCCTTAAGAAAAGAGAAATAATCCAAATAATTTTCTTAGAGGAGTGATTATAGATTTTTTCTTTTAACAACAAAATTATTATTATAACTCAATTAAGAAGGGTAAATATCCATAATACCCAGTGATATATATTGTATATAGAGCAGATAAAATATGTTGCTTTTCTCCTTTTACAGGTTAGGCCATTTTTGGTGAACTCACATTTCAGGAATTCTGAATTCAGAAAACTTTCATTTCAAGGTATGTTTCCCATTCCTTTGTCTCTTTCAGCTTTTCATTTGTTTTTCTTGAAATTATAAGGTAAATTATCTCTGAATTTTCTTCCTCATAAAAAATTTCTTTTATTAGTATAACACATATTTCTGATTTTTACATTTTCAGGGTTTTTTGAGAAAAAAAAAAAGTTCTCAGTTATTTAAAAAATAGATGGAAAACTATATTTATTTGGCAATATTGACCTTTCTGTTGCTGTTTTCCTTTTCCCACCACCATCCTACTTATTTCTACTTAATTTTAGTCAAGCACGTAACACAGAAGAGAGGGGAGAAGAAATATTTTTGGCTGAAGACATTGGAGTAAATCACAGCTCTTGTGAGAAAATGTCATGAATATCTACGTAGAACAGACAGAACTTAGATTTTATGAGAGAGAGATAGGGAGAAAAGTGCAAGGACTCAATTTATCTGCATCTGAATGATAAAGAACTGGCTGAACCCTTCTGATATTGAAATCTAGGATTTGGAGAGAGTATTTTTTTAATTTTTAAAGATAGTGTTTTGGTCACTAAAACATTCATTAATCTAATTCAGATGTAGCCATGGCAGAGATAGTTTGACCTACACTGTACATACTATAGGGCTCCCTAAATTAATTTCCACTCAAAAAAAATTGTATATTTTTAAAAAACCCATAACTTTAATTTGTGCATGTGTTGGTGGTAAACCCACAACTTTGGTAAGCTGCCACAAAAATTTTGTTACTTTGACTTTAAAAAAAAACCCACAAATATTTTTACCTTATTCACATAAAGCGAATGTAATTATTTTTCTTTGCTTACTTACACTACCCAAATATTTTTGATCTTCTGTAACTATAATCAATTAAAAATAAAACAAATCATGGCTGTGTAAGGAGCATTCAGGGCACACTTTTATGAGCACCTCACTGTACCAAGGGTGGTGTTTGCCAGAGTAGTTTACTAAGAGTTTGCAACTTAATGTTTATGAAACAACTGTGAAGTTGGGAAGTCCAGTATAGGAACTGGTAAAGCATAATCCTCAGGAACTGGGAAATTGGGATTTGTTTGTCTCCGTCCTACCTTGACTTCTCTTATTGCCTTTTAATGTGGGATAGAGGGATTGTTTTCCCCCATGGGAAATGGTGGGAATGGGAATATCTAGCACGCATTTATTTTAGGTGCCTGGAATATATTAATTTGAAGATTGTGCCCATTCAATCCTCCATTTTCACTTGGACAGTCTGCTAACTTTTTGTGGAAATAGTTGTGTTTTTCCTTTTTCTTTCCCCCAAAAGGGCAGAGGATAAGGTCTGTGAAACTTCCAGTGCTCTGCAAAGAGGGGGAGTGTGTTTGAGCATTCTCAGGAGCTGAAAGGAAGCTCTGAGAGCTGAGGGAACAGAAGGGCTGAGACACTATCACCATCCCAGATACCTCACTAAGCTGGATAATTTGTCCATCACGAGACAAGTCCGACTTAGGGAGAGGATTAGTGGGGCTAATGCTATAGACACTGCTCGCTGACACATCTCCTGTGTAATCACTGCATTGTTTTTCCCCTCCCTGCAGCAAGGTGCTGCAGTGGTCCAGCTCTCCCTCTGCTGTCCCTTCAGAGCTTCTCGCTGCTCTGCACCAGATCCTACAAGAACTAGACCTATCCTAAAAAAGACCCAAGGAGGAGCAAAAACTACCCTCACCCTTCTGTTTTCAGTGTGGGTATTAGTGAGTACCACGGTGATTTCTTATCTGTTTCCTTAATGATTTTCCTTGGAAAAAGAAATTTATTTCACTGTGACATCTCACCTGAAAGCAGGTTGCCTACTCCATTTACTTGCCTGACTTACACATGGGCCTGTGCTGCAGCTGGAAAGTTCTCCTGCTTCCTCAGGAAGAATCCTAATTTTTGTGTCAGTGGCTTTTCTCTCCTTAAACCCAGGCTAACTCTGGAATTCTGCTCTCTTTATCTGTTTTCCAGCAGCATGTCCACCAAGCAGTAGCTCGGAATCTCCTTTTCCACCACACCAGGCAGAAAACTTGTAGGTGTAAGAAAATCAAAGTGTTTGCCCGATGTTGAGGAGTCAGTGCTTCCCAGAAACACCTTGAGTTAACAGCGTGCTGTGCATAACCACTCATTCTTATTCTGAATGAGTGAGCCTTTGTTCCCTGAATTTGCCATGGGCGTTCTGGTGCTTCAACTTTATCTCTGACATATCACTGAGATCGTGTTCTTTTGCTGGCAGGTTTGAAAAAAAAACAACAAACTAACCACCAACAGCCCACAAACCAAAAGCAGAAACTCCTTTAAAGTGTGTATCCCCTCAGCTGTTTTAACATAAGCTCGTGAATTACATTTTAATGTTCATTAAGAGCTTTGCCAGTTCCAGGTCTGTGGCATCTTTTTAGATTAAATATTATTTGCTCATTTAATTAATACACTACTTACTGCATACTCTGAACTTTTTAACTAAAAAGCATTAGCAAATATGTTGGCTTTTCTCTGCTTCCTGGATGCTGCAAATGCTCGTAGTTTTCTCCTCAGATTTCTCTTGCATCCTTTTGGCTCTCTTTGAAGTGAGTGGAATGGTTTTAATGTTGACCCAAACTGAATTGGTTACAGGAGATAAGAAAAACATTTTAATATAAATAGTGCATAGACAAAGATGATAAAGACAATTTCAGGCATATAGAAAAAGGCAGACAAGGAAACTGAAATCAAGCAATTTCTGCATGAGTCTGGTAGATGACTGATTTCACACGCTTTTCAGCAGAGGAATGTGGATGTTCATGAAAACTTGATCAAGAGCCATATCCAAAAGAGCATTTGCATATCTGAAATAGAGTGTACAAAGATTTTAAAGGCCTACATCCAAGATTGTCATCCAAAACTGCCTTTGTTCAGACACACTTAAGCCTGGAAGCACTGCTGAACTGGGGGAGAACGGGAATTCTCTGTGAGAAGCTGCTGACCTGGTCCCAGCCAGCTGTAGGGACCACGTCCCACGGGGACATCTGTGCCTGGCAATTGTCACACAGAACAGCTCCTGATTACTTCCACAAGAGAAAAATCATTAGAGAAATGAGGCAGTGAGTGTGCTGCTCCCCACCTGAACCGCAGCAACTGCTGGGGAAGAGTGGAAATGTGGTCTTATATTATAACTTCTACGTGTTAACGCTTTAAGAGGCTGCACTCAGCAATTATTGATGAGCAGGAGCAAGGAAAGCAGGCTCCAGAAGCTGAGGGGTTTGAGTGAAACCAGTTCAAAGGAAGTAAGTGCTCTGTTGTCTGAGGATGCAGTGGAGCGAGGAGGCTGTGTTCAATAAAACATTGGGTGCTGAGGATGGGATGCACGGAATTAAAGTACTAAAGGATTCAGTTTAGATGGGAATTAGCTGCTGTTACGAGTGCAAGTTTTTAAAGTAATATATAAACTGTCTGGCTGCAGCTGACGTAGTGTAAAACCTGGTTTTCAGCCTTATTAATCATCTCATTGGTGGTTTGGATGAGGACTAGGTAGGACAGAGCTGGGATTTGTAACTGATTGTGGGTTAATGGAAACAGCAAACCATGGGGTTTTTATTTTTCTGGAAATTATCTAGCTTTTTCCAGGTTTTTGATCTGGAGGAAGCTCACAAATCATACAGATCCAAAGCGGTCATTCATTTGGCTTTATCCCGTGCTGGGCATCCCCTGGAAGCAGGCAGCCCTGGATCCTAGAGACCCAAAGCATTCCAGTGTGCCTTTCCCCATGGAAAGTGGATTTTGATCACTGATTTTCCACCTGGTTTCTCCAGGCCATCCTGGACGCTGTTTATTTGCAGCAGATGAAGGAAGAGGTTATTTGCACAGGTCAACGTGATCCCAAGTTGGTTCCCACATTCCCAGCTGTACAAATTTCCCTGCAGTCAGGAGGAATTGTTCCCTTTGAAGGTGGGGAGGCTCTGACACAGGGTGCCCAGGGAAGCTGTGGCTGCCCCTGGATCCCTGGAAGTGTCCAAGGCCAGGTTGGACGTTGGGGCTTGGAGCAACCAACACCATTCCCAACCTGAACCATTCAGTTTTTCTGTGAATCTCTTTGTTTCGCAGTTTCTCCTGCAGTTACTGCCTCAGAACTTAACTCCAGAGAGGTGGAAAACTGAAGGGAATCTGTAGCGCTCTTGCAAATTTGTTTCACTTGGATTTAAACCTTTGCCATACAGCCAGCATGAGGCCAGCTCTCTCTGGGGTGATCACTTAAGCAGGAAAACCTCAACAATTATTTTAGGTTGGTTTGCACTGTCCACGTAAAACCAAGGGGTAAAGTTAGTTTTGCATTTGACAACGGGCTGCTTTTGATTTTACTTTTTCCATTTTTTTGCTTCTATGTAATTCTTTTCTTATTGGTCAGGGAGGGTAAAGTTTGGGTCTAGAAGAATATTTAGTACGTGGTCAATACTGCTGTTGAGTTTACTGCTCTTTTTCCTCAAAATTGAGAATTAAAATGAAGGAAAAATCTTGCATGGCGAGCTTAAAAATTCCAGTCAGAGCTGTGTGTATTCCATGTGGCTGCATGTACTGGAGTTAGATGAGGCCTCGTCTGCCATCTCACAGCTCCTGACAGCATTGCAGATTTGCTTTCTAGTGGAAATTCTGAAAACTTGTGAAATCCCGTATTTGTCCTTTTTCTTTTTTTTTTTTTTTTAATTTTTTTTTTTTTCTTTTTGCCTCTGCTGCTAAGTCATTATTGTCTCATCTCTCACAAAACGTATCATCCAATTTCAGAAGCAGGCTTCATATCCATTTTTTTCCGAGGAGGGATAGACAGTTTTGATTGCATTTTGTGTTATAAACAGCAAACTGACTGTAGAAATGGCTGGACTTATTGCACTGCAAACCCCTCTGTGCTGAGGGCACTGTTTGCATGAAAAGCCTTCCGTGTGTAAATGTGAAAGTTTCTGAGATTGAGAACTGCACAGTAGTAGTAGTTAGGGCTTTATTACTTAGTTCTAATTTGTATTGATGGCCTAAAAAAAGTAGCATGCTTTGCAGTTCTATGAAAGAAAAGATTATAAATGGAGATTAATTATAATTTTGCTAGCTCAGTACTTGTAAAACTAAAGCAATTTATATTCTTTCTCTTAATGATCTCCATTCCTGATTGCAGTAATGTAATCTAATTGTGATTATGATAGTATCTGAATCATGTGGGCCTCTATGTGATTGGAACTACTCTTTGCATTAAAAAGTAATTTTGGAGTAATGATGAAAAGTTACTGTGGAAAATTGGCAAGTAATATATTTTACTCTGTATCTCAAGTTTCTGCTTTCATTTTTGATTATATCTTATAGCAAGGATAAGTATGATACTATATCAAGGATTTATTACATCAAAGACTTATCAATGATAACTCTGAGTATCGAGGATAAGCATGATATTATTGGAATAGCACAGATATGGTTGAGGCAAGAAATCGAGGTTTTGAGATACTGGGCTGGGGTTTGTGGAGAGGAAGGGTAGATGGAGGAGGAGCCCTATCAGTATTCCTGGGAGATGAGTGGCTTCAGAGGGAAATGCTGCCAGTATTTTGGCTGACATAGCAATGTCAGTGCTGATAAAAGTTAGGCGCAATAAAGGTAGTCAGGTGGTTTTCTGAAGGCTTCTTTGAACTTTTAGGTCTTTGCTTGCAGATGAGAGGGGCCTTCAAGAGCGTCAGAACTTTGATAAGATGGCTTTTAATTACTCCTTTATTGACTGCAAGAAGGTAGAAGTAGGGAGGGAATACTCACGTCTCTAAAGCCAACGCAGGATTGCCTCCAGTTCCTTGTGGGCCTTATTGAATTGTCTTTCAGAAACTATTTGAATTAATTCAAGGGTTTGAGCCAAGGGTAATAAAGGGTGTTGAACTGGAGGGGTATGAAAGATCCAGTGATCTTGACATCATTTGATTTAAAGTATTTGTTGAGGAGCAAAAAGCAATGCAAGCCTTATGGCAGGCTGACTTTCAGGGAGTGCAGAGTGTACTAAGGAATTTTTATCAGGATTTTATTATAATGTATGGTAAATCTACTGAAGAAAATTGGAATATATTTCAGAAACAGTTGGAGGACATTTGAAATTCATCCTGGTTTAAGTCTAAAGAAGGATAAAGGTAACAATGCCCAATGTGGCTAAGTAGAGTTGTATAGTAAAGAGTAAGATAAGCAGTAAGCACAAGGTCTTGAAAAAAGAAAAAAAAAAAAAAGAGCCAAATCTGGTAAGGTGGAGCAGCTGAAAGGCTGCAGAAAATAAGCAGAAGCAAACTGAAAGCCTAATTAGAAAAGCAAAGAGAAAATGCTGAATGCTAACTGCAGAAAAAGAAAAAAAACATAGTTGGGATGATAATAATATCCTGTGAATATACCCCAGCAAACTGAAAGGAAGAAATAGATCCAAAAATCACTGTGGTGTGGACAAAGGCATGGAGGATTTGTTCAGCAGGTTTTATTTTTGCGTGTGAATACACAGAGGCAGATGGGTGGATGGCTGGGCAGATGGAGAGCTGCTGAACAAAGGAGGAGTGTTTTCCTTGCTGTGGCAACACGTGCAGCCTCACCTGAGGAGCTGACAAACGCGACAGATATCACAATATCCAGCTCATAATCCTTCAGCGTGGCCTGATTGGCAATAAGGGATGCAAAAACCAAATAAATCAATCTGATTTCCAAGAGTCAGTCAAACTTTGAAGAAAACCAGAGCTGTGGGTAGCATTGCTTATGGCCACAGCCACAAAATCCATCAGGGTAGCTGAGAACTCTGAAAGAAAAGTGTGAGCAGAAGGAAGTGGGGATATATTCCAGGATATAAATATTAACTTAATCGTGTAACTGGTGGAATGTCGTATCATTTGCTCCTGGGACTATATTTGAGCACCATCAGTGCCCTTTCTGACCTTAAATCTTTGGAGGGGAAGCACCAGAGTTCTCCTGGCATGGGATGGGCTGCAGTTCCCTCCCCTGCAGGGCAGCATGCAGCTCCAATAAAAATAAAGACAAGCTGCAGATATTTTCTGTCCTTTTTTTTTCCTTCCAGAGGGAGTTCCAGCACTCCCCTCACGAGTTAAAATTATCCCAGCTCTCTCCTGACTTCTGTTTCAAACTTGTGATTACTTCTAGCTGCTGTTTGCTTCTGCTAAAGGTTTGCACAGCAAAAGTTGGGGTAACCCTCCAGCTTGAGTTTGGCTGGTGGTAACAAATGCACACACGGGTTGTTTTCTCCAGGAAGTGTCTATTTCTTTGCAGAAGTGAGTTTTTAACAGGCAGGAGCATTGTGAATTCCCCCCGACGCAGTGATTTTTGCTCCCCCTGCTGTCACGACAGCAGCAGATTAACCAGCCCTTTTGCCCACTCAGACGTGTGTTGATAATGTGGATGCGCGGGATACTTTTGTTAAAATAACAAAACACTTGCAGCAAAGGGAGGAGGGAACCGTGCAGTATTTAAATAAAAAAGCCAGCCCGGGGAATACTCTGTATTTTAGACCTGTGTGCTGAGCGAAAAATCAACAAGAATTGATCAACTTGAAAGATTATTTGCGCCTCTAAAGGACTACTCCAAACAAGAGAAAGTTACTGAAAAAATAAATACAGGGTTACATTGCTAAAGCTCTTTGTGTCTGAGAATTCTTCAATGCAGGCTGTGGAATAACTTGGAATTCCTGCGCTGAAATTACTATTTGGACTGAGCCCTTTTCAGAGGTGCTGCTGTAACAAGATTTATTTTTCTTTTTCCAGTGATCAAATCTGTTTTTCTTCAAAATCAATTTATTTACCTGGTTCTCAAGTGCTCATGAAGATACCTGAGAGGCTGTGGGGTAGCCCCCGTGTGGGAGGTGAAGCCTCTGCCCCACCTGCCCACCAGGAACCAAATTTTTGGGAGTTGAAGCCTTGCTCTGCAAAGGGATTTTCATTTCCTGCAGTCAGCAGTCCTGCCTTTAGATGCCTTTTTCTGCAACCACCTGTGGCATTTAAAGAATGGTGCATGCACTAAATATAGAGATATTAATGATCTAAAGTTGTATTATACATAGGTAGTATATTAGTTACTATATACTATTCTATAATGAATATATATACTAATAGTATAACGTACATATATAAACTACACATATATATTCCATGTATAATATGTATATAAAATATATGAACATAATATAATATTTTATTGTATTGCATTGTATATTATATTATAGTAATTATATTATATTATATTATTATATTTATTATATGTATACTATATATACTATAATATGTAGTATATATAGACACTACATTACTATATATAATCTATAGTGTACATATGCAGAATAAATACTGTATATACTATAGCATATATTATTATTTATTATATGCACATTATATATATGCACTGCATATAATATATAGTGCATAGTATATCTGATGTATAGATATAGTANGTATATATGAAAACACAAATGGAACAGATATTATATATATTTATATTTTTGTATTTTTATATTTTAATATCTATTTTTATATTTTTATATCTATCTGTATATATGCACATATTTATTTCTTTCTCAGATGAAAAATATTTATTCTCTTTGCATCCCAATTTCCCCCTGCTGCTGACTACGTGCCCACTGGTTTTTGAGGGTTTGTGGGGTGTTGCCATGAGTTACTATTTCCCCAGGATGTGGGGGGACACAATCCCATTGTCCCGAGCAGAGGTGAGCAGCCACTGCATGGTGCTGTGCCCGAGCCAGGAGCATCCCTGCTTCCAAGGGGTGGCCCAGCCAGCCTGGCTGCCTCTATTTCTCCAATAAAAGGAAAAGTGAGGCTCTGAGGAAGGTTTTTTCTGTCAGGGGGAGCCGGGCACCCGGTGGGGAAGTTCACCGGACACTGAGGGCTTTGTGCGGGCCCGGGGCCGGCTGTCTGCCCGCTCCCTTAAGGGAACTTGACAGATCTTAAAAAAAAAAAAAAAAAAAATCAATTTTAAGCTCACATGCCCCAGTGGGTGCCAAAGCCACTTCAGAGAGGCTGAGAGATGGCTGAGTCGACAGGATTTGACTTCCCGAGGTAGAAAGGTGACAAACTCCATCATGAGAAAGGGGCAGCTCGGGGCCTCCAAGGCCGAACCTGCTCCCAGGATCCGGGGCCCGGCGTTGTATTGAACCTATTTATCTCTTTCATGGGCCCAAGGTACCACGGGGAAAGAAAAGTTGTTCAAAAAAAAAACGCTGGCAGAATTCAAGGGTGTAAATGATGAATTACTTTTCATCAGCTGAAAGGAAACATACTCCGGAACAATACTGAAAGGGAGCAGGAGCATCTGACCTCCTGCTTCAGAGCAGCCAATATCTTCATTCAAGAAGACAACCATGAAATTACACAGAAAATGGGATTGTCATGAACAGCCCCTTGAAATCTCAGTATACAGTCATTACTGCATGGGAAAAAGCCTTCATCCACACATCATAACTTGTAACAGACAAGGGAGGGGAAAAAAAAAAAAAAACCCACCCTGAAAACCGGCCTTGGAGTTACCAGTAGGAATGTAGAAAATATTTGTTGATTCAAACTTTTCCCCTCTAGTCTCCCAAATCGCTGTAAACAGACATAACAACGTTCTAACCCCGGCGTAAGCCCGGCTTTCTGGCCACAGACAGCTCCTTGGAGCTGTTTTGTAAATCAGAAGAAAGGAAGAGAGAGGGAAAGCCGGTCTATCACTTTATTTATATTATCTGTCTTCGGTGATTGATTTATCATTTAAGTGCTTTGAGAAGAGAGTCCAGAAACCATTGTCCAATTAGTGCTGCCCTCTGAAACCACATACCATAAATATTCGTAATTTTCGGAACGGCAAAACAATCTTCATCAGAGCTCCGCAGTCAGGGTAACAACTGATTTTCTGGGTTTGCCTAGCAAAGTTTATATTTACCCAAATTAGGCAGAGCATAAAAAGCAAACAAGAGGCCCTTGCTTTATAAGAGAATGAAACCAATCACAGAGAATGAGCAGCCAGGAATATGGGGATAAAAATAACACATTCAACTGTTTATTTCTTGATTCTTGCAGATTTCTACATTGACTTTAATTAAGCTAGCCCTGGGCTAGTGGGCACGGAGAGGGGTGGCTTTTTTTTTTTTTATTCCTCTTTTATTTTTTTAATTCCTCATTAGTCTGGTTTTTTTCCTTGGCTCTTGTGGCTTTAATGACTAGTCCCATTAAATAGGTCAATGGGCTGCTTTTATTTCAAGTTTTATATAGACCCATATTCCACTGAATCTTAAGCACGGAACACCCAAAGCCTTTCTGGGCTAATTCCTACATTCCTGCAGATAAAGATGCATTTCTTTCTCTTTTCCCTTCCCTCCACAGCAGCTGACCTTTCATTGTGATGCAGCTGGGGAAAGATCTGGAAGGCTGGTGCCATTCTGGGCCAGCCACGCTCAAAAACAACTCCCAGGTGAATGCTTGGCTGAGGTTTGGAATCTGTGGGCAGCAAGGAGAAGGGAGAAGAGTGGGAGCACCTGCATTCCCTTACATCACCTTCCCTGACCTTTCCCTCTCTGGTAACTGTGTTATCCACGTGTTATCAGGACCAGGGGATGATGGATGAAGCCCACCTGGAGAGTGCAGGGTGGCTGCCTGGATGGAACAAGAGTGGTGCCCAAAAAGGCCCTCAGGACATCAGGGACATCACTCAGGGGCAAGTCTCCTCTCCCGAGGGCCTGGGCCTTTGCAGGACTCAGACCAAAGTAAAGAGAAACATGAAAGGGAAATTGCATTGTGAGAGGGTCAGAAAGACTTTTTACCTGAAAAAAAGTCTTGATGTCTGAGAGTGGGGAGGGAGAAAATCCTCTGAATTAGTAATTTTTTTATTCATCGTTCGGAGTGAAAATGTTTTTCAAGTGACTTTTCCTGATGTCAGTCTAGAACAGAAATTTATGCTCCGGCATTGCCCACAAGATGCTCCCAGCTCTATTTCTGTGTTTCCTCTGTTACTCTGTAACCCTACAACACGATTTTCTGTGTGTAGGTGTTTTGGAAACAGTCACTTCTTCCAGATGTTTTGGATATTTATGAAGCTGCTGCTCTTCCGGCCAGAGGTCTCCATGGAATTCCTCCTTCTGGGACACGAAGCTGGTGCCATGGGTTTCTCTGCAGCAGAGCAGGGTTTCTCTTCTTGAAAATATTTCACACACAAGAAAAAATCAACATTGTTGACACCTCTAAATGCTCCCAGCCTGCCTGAGCTGCTGCACCACAACCATATTAATCCAGCGAATGTCCTATACTGGGAATTACAACTCTTCACCTTCTCCCAAGTCTTTATCAGGTCCTTGAAATGCATTTTTTTCATGCAGTCTTTTAGCAAAGTAGCCCATTCCAGCACTGAACTGGCAGCACAAAATCACCAGTGTCACTGATGTGTCAGAGAAAAACCTGGCAGAAAGATGCTTGGGAAAAACTGTGGGCTTCCTTGGTTGCCACAGGTAGAGGCACAGCACTGGTGCAGCAAATTGGGTGATTATCAGCTACTTAAAGATGCAAACTCAGCCAGCCCTTCAGACACAATTTAAACCATTATTTTAAGTTGCAAACTGGGCTAAAAATAATTGGATTCTCAGCTCATGCCTCCTAAGCCTGTACTCAAGGCGTCTAAATGGAGAATGAATCAGCCCATTTGGAGCTGCGAATCCCAGTCCGGAGGTGTCTGCGTGTCTCTGCTGCCCCTGAAAGGAGCCCGGGCAGACTTTCCTCCCCAGTCTGGAGACTTTTTTCCCCAGCCCAGTGCCTCAAGCAAGGGGAGATGGATCTTATCATCAGGCTGCAATTTGTAGGGTAATTAGGACCTCGACTGTGACAACCTTTAGCCTGTCAGCAGTCGTGGTTTAGCTCGTAGTTAAAATGACAGTGGAAACTCTATTGCAGCTACTCTAAATATATCCATATTTTAACTAGATGAGGTGATATGTGGGTTTGCAGTGATTTGTTTAGATATACAGAGGAGTGTCAAAGGACTCTTTAAACTGGGACTGAATCCATTGGATTGTCTGAAAGGTGATTTTGATTGCCTTTTCCTCCTTTAGAGCTGGATGGTGATGAGAGCAGCTTTCCTGCAATGGGAAGGCAGGGAATTCCCAAAGTGCAGCCAAGGAGTGGGTACAAACTTGTCACATGCTCTATTCCACATCAAAAGATGCCTTTTATTCAGATTTAACAAATTAGGCAGGTAGGGCTAATCAAGCAATTTGACCACTGAACAATTTTTAATGCTCCAACAAACTGACCTCAAACTACACAAAGGCTGTGCAGCTGAAATTTAAACTCCTTCTATATACATAGATTTTTTTATTTTTTTTTTGTATCCTGCCTGTGTTACAGCACACTTTTAAGGAGTTGTCATTATCCTAATTATAATTAAGCCACTTGAAATAAATTCGGAGATAGTAAACAGTGTAAAAATATCTAAATAGGGGAGCTGGTCCATTGATTTTATGGCTAAGTTATCACCTCATGTATAAATGCTACAATTGATAAACAATACCTTTAATTCAGCAGTCAAAATGATGCTATTAACTTGGGAAACTGATGAAAAAAAATGCTAATGTGAATACCTCTGTTTCTAAGCAGAGTGACAAGAATCACTGCTCCATGTGAGCCAATCCAAGGGCAGATTGAACTTTTGGCACACAAATCAGTGGTGTACGGGAGGAATTTTCTTCTCATTGGGAAATGCTCCTCCTGGAGCAGGGAGTTTTCTACCGAAATCACAATATCTAAAGTATTAACACCAGAGGCAATTAATGGGATTTCCAAGAGTGTCTGGGCCCTGGATGCCAGTTGAGTTTCTAGGTGATTTTTAAATGATGCCTAGAACCCATCTGCATCCTTTGGCACCCACAGCCCTCCAAACTGTCGGGTTTTGATGTCTGCCTTGATTTGTGATGGATCTAGTCTGGAGCAAAACTAATTGTGACTGACAGCACAAAAAGACAGGTGCAGAATTGAGGCACAGGTCTAAAGCCTTGGTCTCGTGGAGCTGATGGACTTTTAGTGCATTTTTAATGTTTCACTTTCACTGGCTCCTTAATTAAATAAAAAATATTTTAGATAGAGCAGCAGAAATCAACTTCTTTGACTGATATGAATCCTGTTTACTCTCCAACTCTGAACTCAGCAGGTTAAGTAATTGGGAGACAGAAAAGTTCCTATATTTCTATTTCCAGCTGGTGGTACACAAAAGGCAGGAAGTTATCTCATTAATGGGGCACCAGCTTTATGCAAATTATAGTAACAAAAAGGCTTCCCTTCATACTTTTCATAAATTACCTAATAAAGTAGGAATAAATGGCCATATTCAAGAGCCTTTGTTGTATTTTTAGCACAAGACTCTTTCTGTTACTGCAAATATGACTAAATGCGCCTTGTTCAAAAGGGGTGTTTATGAAATAAGGCCACTCAAAAGCTTTTATTCCTTAACAGCCTTCAGTTACTTTTATGGCACAAAATTAACATAATTAGTCACAGAGAATAGATGACATAAGCAGCGTGCCATGCACAAAAGGGGAAACCAGTATCTAAGGAAGGTATTTTGAGAGATCAAAAATTTTCGAAGTGCTCAATACTAGAAGGTCCTTTTTATTTGTGCACAGCCTTAAGATACTTTCTTACTCCGTGAAATTCCCATAATGAGATGCAGCAGACAGATGACATTAGCGATGAGCCATTAGAAAGAGGTCAGTTTCCTCTGAAAGATAGTCACTGTTCCTGCTCGTCATTAATTTGCAGCTTCAAAGCAGCGAGCATATGATAGTCTGGCATGTTAAGCAAGTTGCAGTTATCTTTAAATAACCATTTTTTTCCAGTTATTAGAAGCTAAAGTTTTTTAAACTTCTGACTGAAAGCAAAATTAAAGCACGCAGCAGTGTAAAAAGGCTACGGAGAGATTAGAAAAAGGAAATCAAATGGGTTTTAGAAATGAAGTTAGCTTTTCCCCAGGGAAAGGCTGCCTTAACTTTTAGTCCGAGAATTTGGGGTTGCATATCAACCTCGGAGACTTGATTGCTTGCTGGTAGAGGAGAGAAACTCACTATTTTTAGTTGTTATCTTCTTGCTGGTTTAACACGGCCTGATGTAAAAGGGCAGAAATGCACAACTATGGAAATAACATTTACCAGAAGCAAAGATACCCAAGGTTCTTGAGCAAGGTGGGGGAAGATAAATGTATCTGCCGTGCTTGTGATTTGGTGGGAGCTTTGGTTACATCTCTGCTTTGGCAGTGAAATAAATTTGGATGTTATGAACAGCTCGGGAGGGTCAGATCTTTTCCATACGTGCTTAAGGGAGCAAGCATAAGTGCAGTGCAACAGGCAGGAGGAAACCACAACGTGTGGCACAGAAATCTTGGTGGAAAAAGTGTTGCCACATCTCTAAATCATGTCCCATGTCCCAGTGGGGACTAGCAAAGCCCCTTGTGTGGCTGAATTACCTGATCACATTGAGGCACAAACCCACTGAATTAAATCCTAATTTATAGTGATGTTCATAGGGCTAATTATTACTTCTGATTTCCTCAAACCTATGTTGACTCCAGTAACTCTGGCACGGCATGAATCCACTGGCAGTGCTCTCCTCTATTCAGCATTGTCCAGGCAGAAGGACATATTCTTGGCTTGAAGAATCAGCCAGGATTGCTTAAACCAAAACCCTTCTGAGGCTTCACCCCAGACAGCCTCAGCATTCAGCATGACGTGAAGACCAGAAATGAAAGGTATTGTTGGTTGCTCAGACTTCAAATTCTCAGGTTTTGTCATTTTTAAGACCTGTGTCTGCCATTACCGATGATTCCCATCAATACCCGCCTACCAAAAGCGATTTTGGAAGATGGATACCAAGGGGATGTAGTGCAGATTAAAATTGAAAGCTACAAGTTTTCCTGCAGTAAAAGGAAACCAATGGTAAGGAAAGGAATACAGGAAAAGGAGATGCTGGTAATTTCTATATGTCACATTCCAGAATGGATTATAACTGCTTTAACTAATAAGAATCTATAGAACAGAATGAGAGAATTATGAATTAGATGTTCTTGTTAAGGTCTAGTTCAGTTTAATTAAAACACGAGCAATATATATGTGCATTTGCGCACACAGATTCTGGGTCATGTATCACACAGGCACACAAACCAATATATAAAACACAGACACCCTTGTTCATTATACCTAAAGTTTTGCTTTAAACACAGAGCTTTATACATTATTTTTAACACATTTTTAACACATGTTAATAATATTCATGCTGCTGCTTTGAAAAATCTGCGAGATGTGGTTAATGAAGAGAAACTGCAGCATAAATTGCATGTAAAATATGCAATCCACAACAACATATTTTTTCTCAAGCTGCAGTTTTTTTTTTACATTAAACATCTTTTAGCTTGTTTAAATTTATTCCCTATTGTTTATAAAGAGCATCATCAGCCACCACTGCTTGAAACAACTACAAGTAGTAAACCAGGCAATCTTCTTACTTTAATAAGATTCTTTGGTTAAAAATAGATTTTAAGTCTATCTCACATTAAAGGGTGTAAATCCTAATGAAATTGCACGAAATGTTTCTCATTTACAAGGGATGTTTTCCATACAACCAAACACTTACTTTTATTTTTCCCTGAAATTTCACCAAAGAAAACAGCCAGAGGCAGGTTTAGTTTTGGTTTGCATTTTTATTCTTTTTATATTTCACCCCAGACTCTTCTTTTACAGAGAAAAAAAATTCTAGTTCCCTTCCTTTTATTTTTTTCCCTTAAAATTCAGGTTTTCTAGATATCATTCCCAATCTTCTCTTTTAGTCTGTCTCCAATTTGTCCACATCTTTTTTGACCTGGGTATTTAATAACCATTTATGGCACTATGGTTGGATCAAGTATTATCAAGACCAGAAGGATATTCCACATTATTTCCTGTTGTATCCATAGGCTTCCTGAGGTGTTTTGCATTCCTTTTTCTGCAGTATCGTAACATTTAGGATTCTGATTTTTGGAACTGTCCTACAGTGCTGTTGCCTTAACAGAACATCCCCAGTTCTGCATTTAACACCCTGGTAATTCCTAACTAACCATAAAAGGTGTATTTTCCCTTCTTTAATTAAATGGGAATTTAAAGTCTTTTCTCCAATTTCACATGGCCTTTTGAATTTTAATACTACAATTTAATGTTCTGCTGTGCCCAGCTGTGGGTTGCTTAGCACAGGAACGACATGGATCTGCTGGAGAGGGTTCCAAGGAGGGACAAGGAGATGGTTAGAGGGGTGAAACACCTCTGCTGAGGAAAAACTGAGAGGGATGAATGGGATATTGGGAAGGAATTCTTCCCTTTGAGGGCACAAATCAGCCAGAGAAGCTGTGGCTGCCCCTGGATCCCTGGCAGTGTCCAAGGCCAGGCTGGACAGGGCTTGGAGCAGCCTGGGATAGTGGAAGGTGTCCCTGTTGATTGTAGGGGGAGGAGATAACCTTTCAGGCCCCTTCTACCCCACACCATCTGGTGATTCCACGTCCTGGAATTTCACTCTTCTTGGAGAAGACTTTTCAATTCCAGTTTTTACTTTTGGCATCCAGAAATCTGTTCAATCCTTCTCATCCACAAGAGATGAGATAGTACTCGGAAATCAACCCAGGCTTTTACAGCTTAAAAGATTAGCCTACCACTAGGAATTGTTTTGCCTTATTATTGTTGTTTTTATTAACAAAAGTGCTGGCCATCCCAAGACTGTAATTTATGTCAGAATCCTATTGCGGTAAAACCTCCAAAAACACACATGAAGACAGGGAACCTGACTCAAATAATTTGGTAAAAAAACAAACACAATATTGAACATGACAAGGAATGAGTGGTGACTTAGATTTGTGGATCACGCAGTCAATCATGTTACATTCATGCCATGTATCAAGATTTCTACTCAACAGGTCTCAATTATTTTAAGATATGTGCCAATAAATGAATATTTATGTTCATCTCTCAAGGAAGCTGATTTACTGCCACCATGGAAGCCACAGATATGGAAAAATGGGAAAAAACGGCCTTGGACTAGAAGTGATGTAAGTGTGGATGAGGGGAGGAGTGGCAGGGAGGGGATGGATGTCACATGAGAATTGGCATTGCTGAAGAAACAATGGAAAATAAAGAGGGAGAGGTGCAGTAGCTGAAAAAGGGTAAAAAGAAAAAGAGGATAGGCAGAAAGGGATGGTCAGCACCTAAGGTTTATGCAGGTCCTGCAGAAAAGGAGAAAGAGGTAATCCCACAGATGAGAATGTCACTGAAATTTTAATTGAATTGATTTGGAAGCCTGAAAATCCAAATTGGAAGAGAAGCATAAGCAACTTTATTTCTGTCGGTTTTAGGTCATAAAATTATTGTTTGCATCTGTGTCTCAACACAAGCCATTGGTTTTCCAAATCCATATCAAATCTATGTTTCACCCAAACACCTCAGAGTCGGTGAAAGTGCAGAGGCCAAATGAATAGTTTTGGATTTGAGCTGAGGCCTATCCAGGGTGAAATTTGATTGTGGTTTTTTCTTTCAGTGATTCCCTGCTTGAACTGTGCTTGCTTTTCCTTTCAGGTGTGAGTTTCATTGTACTAACATTACTCAGAGGAGCAACAAACAGCACCACCTTACTTGGATCTTTTGGTTCTGCAAAATGATCTCTTCTTTGTTGTATTTGCTATTTCACTTTCTCATTCATTTGGAATCTTTAATATTTCTTGGGTCATCCCTGAATCTTGTAGCTGTTAGGATAGAATCATGGAATGATTTTGGTTGGAAGAGACCTTAAAACTCATGTCATACCAAGGCAGGGACACCTTCCACTATCCCAGGTTGCTCCAACATAACCTTGGACATTTCCAGGGATCCAGGAGCAGACAGAATTTCTCTGAGCATCCTGTGCCTCCCCACCACCACAGGATAGAATTTCATCCTAACACACAGTCTAAACCTACTCTTTGTCAATTTGAAGCCATCCCCTCTTATCCTGTCACTCCAGCCCCTTGTAAATTGTCTCTCCCCACATTTCTTGCAGGCTCCCTTCAGGTCCTGGAAGACCATGATGAGGTCACCCCAAAGCTTCTTTTTCCCAGGCTGAACAATCCCAGACTTTCCCAGCAGAGCTGCTCCATTCCTCTGCTCATCTTTGAATTCCTCCTCTGGATGTTCCAGCAGCTCAGGTCCCTCCTGTGCTGGAGAACCCCGGAGCTGGATTACTGCTCAGTTCCACATCCAGCAAGGCAATTTGCTGCCCTCCACAGACAGAGATATGGCTGATTTTAGGGTTGCAGCCAGATCTTAGGCTCTTCACCTCCCTCAGGATCATATTTGAGCTGTTTTGGCCCTTTTTAAACTATTTTTTGGTGACAGAGTAAGACTTTCAGCTTCCAAATTATTTCTTTGTGAAAGAAAGAAAATTAGTCTTATTTTTTTATCTCGATTACGGAAGGGAATGAGTGTTAAAAGCCACAATTCATAAATAGGTGGGAAAAAAAAAAGTCCCTAAGTGTCCCAACTTTGGGCTTTAGCTCAGTAAAGCACATGCCCAGTTGTGAGCATGTTCATGTTTTGATGGGCCTTGGCATCAATCACCACCTGAGCAGGTCAGAATTCCATGTTTCCCCCACTCGTGGTGGAGTTTGGAGCTACAGCAGAAAACGAATTGGAAGAAGAATCCTATTAATGCCGGCTGCTCTAATGCAAACCCGGGTTTCATTTTTAGACTTCTATTTTCTACTTTAATTATATAAATCTGAACATACTTTCGAGATTATGAAATAAGAGCCGGGAAGCCAGTTATTTTTCATCATTTATTTTTAAAGCAAATTTATCTTTGAATTGTCATCTGTTAAAATTCCTGAGAAGCAGACCACAAATGAGTACAATATGAACATGATTTTCCATGCCAGCCCAATTCGAGTAAAAGATGTAAAGATTTTTTTCTTTTTTTTTAGGTTTTCCTTTGAACACTTCAGCTGAACACAAAGTGTGACCGGTTCCACCTTGGGTCCCTTTCCAAGTTTGCAGTGTGTATGTGCACGCATACATATGTACATACAAATAATACAAACTAAGCCATATATTGGCAACATACACTCAATTAAATCTTCAATTTAATGGATTCTGAACCCTTGAAATGTTCTGCAAAGGCAACAGCAATGGGAACACAGAAAAGAACTAAAGAATGCTGTCTTGGAAATGACAGAGGAGGATCCTGAGTGCTTCCTTTCCTTTTGGTAATGGCCTAACATGAAATGTCTTGATAAGAACATTGGAAATTTTGTTTCAAATTTTAGATTTCTAAGAATTTTGGATTTCTTTGTGAAATCCAGAGCTTTGTGCTTACAGGATCCTCTTCTGCCTAAAAGCCTTCCAAGCTCTTTTCCTCTCAAGTTCTGGTCATCAACATGTCAACATATCAACGTATCAAGTCCTGGTTGTCCTATGTGGACAAGTCCTTTTTTCTGAAGGTCCTGAAAACTGAAAAGTTGGGAAATTCCATTCTCAGAACGGGTTCCTTAACTAGAAACTTGATGGACACTTTGGTTAAGAATGGAAATGTTTGTCTTCACTTTTCATTCACTTTATTCTGCTGAGGAGCTTTGGAGCCAAACTCTTTTAGCCAAAGTTTATCATGTCCAGGCTTTGGTTATGAACACAACCAGGAGGCTCTTTTCTTACACAGATTGTCAATAATAATATCTGTATAAAATACCTATTTTTAATAATCTTTTTTGCATTAATCAGGTAGAAGTATCTCACCTGGCCAAGGATCCTCAAATGTAAGTTCAGTATCCTGAAATTTTGCTTGTCCCAGGCAAAAAGTTTCCTCATCTTTAGATCTGCTTTAACCTAATTCTGTGGAATAATCTGATCCTTCTAGTCAAGTGTGTCTTCTCCAAGGGTATTTTGCTTTTTTTCAGGTCATTTAAGTGCTTTTTCTTTCTCTCTGACAGAGAAAGAATGATTGTAACTATAAAGTATATCCTCATTCTTCCTTTGTAACTTGCAAATTCGGCATCTAAACTATGCCAAAAATGACTGCTTTTGGGGGCTTTGGTGAAGGATTCTGACTGTGATATAAAGAGGAAGGAATATAAGTAAAACAAACATTTATCACTCTGCAATTTGCATACCACGTTCAGCTCAGCTATGATTTAAACCAGCACATAAAGCCCCAAAACTGGTCTTTGAACAGCAAAGTTGAGCTTAACTGCAGAAATGCTGTAAGAATTGTTCGGATATATTGGAACAAAAGAACTTAACATTCATTCTTGGCTTTTCTTTCGAATTTATTAACTTCTTGGTATATTTTTTGCATGAGCTCTGATGGGCTGAGCCATCCATATCTCTCTCCAAAGGGTTACAGCGACAACTCAGTGCTTTGAAAAGGTTTCAGTGTTTATTTAGTTGCTTTTCTTGTGCTTTGGATTCTCTGCTGCCAAATATCTTCCCTTGAAGCCAGAATCCACATTTTCAGGTCTCCATCTAATCAACCTTTTGGGACGGAGTAAAGTTCCTGAAAGCTTAAGCCCAATATACTGCAGCACAATTATGAATTGAACAGGGAAAGGAAATTGGAAAGAGCAACTGAAGATATTTTACTCTTATGAATTAGTACACAAATACAGATTTACAGCCTGCATGTGTGTTTTGTTTTTGCTGATGGCTGTAACTAAGGACACCTGTAAGTCAGGGGAAAAGGGAGAGCATGAAAACTAAAGGGAGGGAAAATGCAATGATATGCAGCATTTCAGAGCTGATTTGGAGTCTGTTATGTGAACCTTAAAAACTTGTTTTTCTTCTCCTGGAAAGCCTGTATCGTTTAGCTGGTGTGCCTTAGTGTAAAGTATGAAATATAATGATTTTTTAAAAAGATTCTTACAGCATTTCCAAAGGAAATGTTGAGCTAAGTGTAGAATTTGTGGGATCAGTTAGCTTATAAATAATGATCCTTTATGCTGGCATTGGGAAATCCATGTTCCCACAGCTAGTTCAATAAAGCAATTAATATCAATGAATGCTGAAGAAAGCAAATCTCCGTTCACTTTTGTCTGGATTAGTTAACATAAGAAAAATCCCATCCCTCTCCTGCAGTATTTAACCTTCTCCTAGGAAGACATGCTAATGAAAGGTAAATAAAATGTGCTGCTTGACATGTGTTTGCCATTCCTCCCCCGTTCCTTGTGTCACACACTTTCCCTCTTACAAGACAATCCACATTTTTTTTTTTTTTTCCTCTGGAAATCTTCGCTGTGGTTATTTTGTTTCATGCATCCCTCTGTGCCAAACCTGTCTTGTCATCCTCCCTCGGCGTTCCTGCTGGTGTTTCTGGGCTGTTCCTGCTCAGCTGAATTTCATTAAGGAGGGACTTCACCTCCAGAACTCACAGATAATGTGTCTCAAGCACACACAGAGCTGAAATCCGCCACGTAGAGAATTCCTGATTTACTTGGCACTGCGCTCAATCCAGGGGCAAGTGCTTCTCCTCACTCAGGGCATATTTCTGGAGTCCACATTAAATTGTCCACTGAAGGAGAAGGAAGGCCTGTCGAGGGAATGGGTGTGGTTTCACTGACCTCATCCCCACCGCCACGAATTTCTGCGTTCAGGCTTTGGAGATCAAAATTTTTGATAAAACAGAGTCGTAAAACCGCCCTGAACTTTCCCCGCATTTGGCTGCGTTATCTGAGATTTCACACACAAGCAGTAAAAAAAAAAAAAAAAAAAAAAAAAAAAAAAAAAAAAAAAAGTAAAAAAGAAAAAGAAAAAGAAAAAGAGCTTAAATGATTTTTATCTCGGAGCAGCCAAGAAGTTTGGTAATAAGGTAAAGGTTGAGAAGCATTGTTGGCATAAGAAATCCCCTCCTTCCCCTGGATTTATAACACACCCAGTTCAGTAAGAACTGGCGCTGCCGAGCATTTTCTGACAGTGTTGGGATAATATATTGCAAAAGGCAGAGTGGCCAAGTCTCACACCTGAGGAGTAAGACACACTTCATCCTGCCCATGGAGAAACCTAAATCAAACCTCAACATTACTGCAGTGCAATTACTCCTCTCCTAGGAGCTCCAACTGCTCAGGGTTGAGGTATAAAACTTGTGATTTTGGTACACTGGAGGAGTTTATTAACCCCTTAAGTATTTGCATGGCCTCTGCTTTTGGAGGGATAGGCTTTTAAAGTTTACTAGACGTGTTTCAAAGGGAAGTAATAGAGTGTGATGCCATGGGTGCGAGGCCAAAGCAGCTTTGCAACGGAGTTTAATTTTTTAAAAAGTAAATAAAACAATATGTGGAGCTTTGGATTGCTTCGCCTGTCATCAGTGTGTGCTGTGAGACCTCCCTCACGCTTCAATAAGGAATTTTGTTTAATGAGGAAATAGACTTTCCATGTTTGGGACATTCTGTGGAAGGCTGGGGTTGCTCTTTTGCGGAATCAAAGAATCATTAAGGTTGGGAAAGACCTTCAAGATCATCAAGTCCGAGCTGTGACAGATCCCCACCAGAGCACTGAGTGCCAAGTCCAGTCATTCCTTGAGCACCTCCAGGGATGGGGACTCCACCATATTTTCCATTTCTGTTTTCATATGTGAAACTCCATATCTTGCCACAATCACTTTTCCTTTCTGTTATTAATAAAACCCGCTGTTTTTATAAAAAAACTATGCTAAAGACACACAAATAGAAGGAAAATTTTGGGGTGAGATGTGGCAGAGTCACACAAGAAATGACTATGGAGTATGAACATGTAATGCTGATACTTTTGCACGCTGCCTCTTTCTTCACATATACTCTTTCAGGAGATCATATTTCACTCCACACATATTCCAGAGTCTCTCTCTCCAGTTCTCATCATGGCTTTAATAGTTCATTTCCATTCCACATTCTGTGTTGTGTTACTTTTCTCATGTACCCTGTTTGATACCTCCAGTGAAAGTAGAAGAGAAGAAACAGAGACACCGAGGTCAAGCCTCATGTTCCATTTGTTATTATGACTGTGGGAAGTTTAAGTTGAAAAAGCAAATTTTATCAGGAGATAAGAAATAGGAACAGACATAATAAGGCAAGAGTTAAACTGAAAAACTGATAGCTGCTCTTGTAGTTTTGGGGTATCATTCGCATGAAGACTAATACAGTTGCTCAATAATTTTATTCTTTTATTTCTTTTTAAAATTGGTGGGGGGTTTTGTTTGTTTGCTTTTTCGGTGTTTTTTTTCAATATTAATATAGCGGAATAGGGAGCACAAGATTAAAGCCCCCACAGTATTTGCTTCTGATTTGGTCAAACCCAATAAAAAATTCAGTCTGTCATCATGAATAGGAATGTTTCATTTCGTATCAGTTGACAGTCTTATGTGCTGGCTTATGGTGATCCTTTTACAGACTTGTAGCTGAAGTTCCTCAGCCTTCCCTGTCCTGGTAAAAGCTAAAATTTGATGTTGGGTTATAACTTTTTATGATGATCAGCCCAGCAGAGTTATTTTAACGTAGAATGGAGGTTCTGTTATTTTAGGGCAACTTAGTGGTGTCTGACACGTTGGTCTGCAGGAAAAAGCTGGGTCATGAAACTGCCATCAGTTTTCAGTGATTTTCTCCTGACAGCTCCAGGGAGAGGTTTAACGTGGGCTCTCCTTTTCTGCTGCACAGAGAATGAAACACATTCTTCTCTCATATGGACACAGGTCTGGTGTGTCCTGTCTGGCATGGCCAGGTGAGTAAGACCCCCCATTTTGAACAGGTAATTCTACGTGCTCTCTGAGAGCTCAGCTGAGGGATCATTTAGGACCTGGATGATTATTTGCATCTTTGAGCCACATCTGACAGCACTGATGATTTAGGGCGTGCAAAAATGCTCCAAGTGTTGCACAAGTCTTGAGGTTCTCCTTCTGCAAACTGGGAGTAACCTCCTTAATGCTCCACAGGACAGTGAAGGGTATGAACATAGCTCAGTTTGCCAGTTCCTGACTTGGGACTTAGATTCTTATTTATTTTAGCCAGCAGGCATTTGCATTTCCAACCCTGCTGGAAATCAGGGAACAGGTTTGGCTGGAGTGCAGACAGAAACAAACACCATGTACCATTTTCTCCCTGCCCTGTGACAGCTCTGGTGAAAACTGCAGCTCCTGCCTGGAGCTGATGGAACGAGTTTAATCTCAAGCAGAAAAGAACAAAAAAACCCCAACTTTTAAAATTGCCTAGTACTGTAAAAAAAGTATCCTGCTGCACTAAACATATTTTTAAAGATTCATTTATGCTGATTTCAGATAAAAATGTGCCAGTAGAAGTAAAATAATCTCCTGCAGATAATACAGGTAGCCACAAACTTTGGCTGTCCTCTAATTCCCAAACACTTATCCCCACATACACTTCCTGTTCCCTGACTCTCGTCAGCTGGAAAAGTCATTATCTGAAGGGAGAGCTTTGCATCTGTCAGCTGGGAAAGTGATTACTTAAATTGATAGCAATAGCAGTTGTTTTAGTTTGAAATGGCCATTTCAAACATTCATTTTTATTTTTGTTTTTTTTTTTGGGGGGGGGAGGAGAGGGAAATTTTTATTATTATTTGGTCATTTTATTGCTGTGAATATCAAAGAATGAAACAAACATGAACATCTCAGCTTCTTGCTTGATGGACAAACTTTGGAGATAAACTGGCCTGGAGAAAATAGATGGGAATGACTTTTGGAGAGTGTTCTTTGGATTTGAACAATCACACTAATAACTAACTAATAACCACTAATAATAAAGTGGTTTTTTGCTGCACTTTCCTTTGTGCTTCCTCTTCAAGTTGTCTCTTCTCCATCATTTTTTATCCCGACATATAGGTGGGAATTCAAATACCATCCTGAGGACCCTCTCCTCGTTCTTTAAATATCTCAGAGCCAAAACTGGTAAGAATTGGGAGCACCCTAATTAAGTTGAGTTGATTGCAAATTGATGTCTCCTTACAGGAATTGAAGCCACCTCCCTCCCCGCTGCCCAAATCATCTTTTCAGTTCTGTGAATTGCCTTTAATTGCCTACGAAGGACATCATAAATATCTGGTTCTTCCAAAAAGTTGTTGCTCAAAGTCTCAGAAGTTTTCTTTAAAAATGTAGGCCAGCTCCAAAATGCTCAAAAAGTGTGACTTCACTGAATGCTCTTAACATCCATATTTAGTTCCCAAATAAGTAGCCTAATTTTCCGTAACACTGTGCAATCAGTAAGTCTCATTGACCTCACTGAGTGTCTGCCTTCTCAGCAATTCCAAAAAAGAAAGCAATTTATTTAGAAGTCAAATATACTCAGAGAGTCTTCACTTGTTCATATTTTCTAAAGAATGTATTTTTTAAAAATGTATTGAACTTTCTCTGCTCATGTGTTCTTTGAGGGGCAGAGACAGGATGAATAATTTTAATGTGTTTATCTTCAGATACTTTTATATTATTTTATTCTAAAAGGATATTAATCTTTTATTAGATTTGAATAACATGGGAAGATTGAGATGTCTTGGGCTGTGTTGGAAATAAAAGAACAGTTGTCTCCACTGTCCTGTTACGGATTTGGCTTGGAAAATGCTTTATGTGGAAATTTCCACCCTTTTATTTTAAATGGTTTCAGAATTTAAATGATGGGGCAACCTGGTTTTGGACTCCAATGTTGTCTGAATGTCTGATCCTTTGAGTTCTGTTATTTTGACTCTTATCTCCCGCATTTTTATAACCTGAATAACTTGTTGTCAGTTCATTATTGAATGAGCCATTTATTATCCTGAGACCTGCTACACAAACACAGTTAACAATCCTGTTATTTATCCTGTGAAATATCACAAACTGTTATGAGTATTTTATTAAACATGAGGCATCTCAATAAATCTCATGATGGATCTAATTCGCAACAAAAAATGAACCGTGCAAAGTTCAGAATATGTTCCTGTAATACTTTTTCCAGACAGGAGACCTGAATTTTAACTCCTCCTGGCAATCAGAGGGTGACAGAGTTATCTGGTATTTAAACTTGTGTGCTGGGGTCTTTTGTTTCACTAATACTTGTCAAACTTCACACTTAATGAGTCCTCCCTCCCTCCTATATTTCTTGTTAAAGGTCTGTTTAAGGTATTTTTTTTCCATTAGAACCGTGGTGAATTTTCATTAAAACCATAAAGAAAAGCTTTTCAAAAGTGAACAGCCCAGGCTCAGTGCCAGCACTGGTGGAACTCATGAAAGATGATGGTGCAGACTGGAAGGTTGTCTGCTTGATGCTCATTTTACATTTCCAGTGTCTTCCTCTGTCTCCTTTCACACAACTCTCAAAGTTTCAAATGATTCACTTGGAAAAACATCCAACACCTTTAACATACTCTGAACCTACCAGGGCTTCCTTTCCATTTTGGTTGATTTTTATTTTGGTCTCTAGAATTGCATACAGTTACCCACTAAATGGTAAGACATCTCTTTATTTTTTCTCTGATTGTTTCTTTCTTACTGCAAGTATTTTTATGACAACAGGAGTGGACAATTCTGATGTGCCTCTGTAAATTTCCCTAATGAGTCTCCTCTTCTACATCTTTCCCATGTTTCCCTCTCATCCAAAGCATTACAGGATGATACCAAGCCACGACACTTATGTTTGTGTCCTCCTTGCACAGATGAAAATTATTTCCTTGGCTGTGAGAGCTGGAAGATCTGGGGAACGTGGAATGTGGAAACACACAGCATCATGAAACACCTGCTTATTTTACCCCTCGACTTTGCTGCAGAAACCAGTCTGTCAATCACTCCTGCACGTGCTGCTTGAGAAATCTCCTTGTATGTTGGTTATTACTGCTTAAACTCATTGTTTTGTGTCGTGGAAGAATCATTTTTGGGCAAGGAGTCGCGGGTGCTGCCAGAAGCTCTTTTATAAAAGATGGTCTAGGGTGAAATTAAATGAGACAACATCACATTGGGATGGAAAAGGGAGTTGTCCTGCCACTGAAGAAGGGTAGAGAAGACAGAGAAGGAGGAAGGAACACAGGGAGGGAGGACAGGAGAGGGGCAGGGCAGGACACGGGCTGCACACAGGGCTTGGAGGGCAGCGGTGTCCAGCCTAGTGCCCGGCCAGAGGGGAAGGGAGGAGTGGCAGTAAAAATGGACAAGGCCCAACAGCCCTGCTGGTCAGAGCCAAAACAAAACCACAAGACCCAAAAATCCCCGTATCTTGTGTCGCAGTTACTTCTATACCCTCTGGCCCCTCCCAAAGTCCGCCTCCTGGCAGGAGAGCATCACCCTGGCCCAAGGTTGCACCGCAATCCATCAGTGGAAAACTTTATCCGTCCAACTGGAGAAGCTGTCTGGAGGGTACAGTGTCCTTGGTGTTCTCCTTCTGACTGTCCCATGTGAGACATGAGTGGCAACGCCTTCTCAGAGCCAGGGCTTTCTCCATCCTCTCCTGGTTGCCTCCTGCACATGGCACATGCGCATCCCTCCCCTACCCGCCCCTGACAAGCAGTTTTGAGACACATCAAAATCACCCCAGTTCACCTGGTGTGACAGGTGTGCCCCATCCCAACTGCTATTTAAACCCTCCAGTGCTAAGAAATGGGAACTAAACATTTAAAGCCCATTTTCACCCAGAAGATGTGACAGAATAAAGAAGTGTTTGCTCATAGGTTGTCCCTAAAGCATCAGGAGGTACTTCTATATCTCCGCATCAGGAAGAGATTTTATTGCCTATAATAAGCAAATTGAATATTTCTACTATTGAAATGGAATCAGCTTCTGGAGGAAAAGAGGAGAGATGCTGAAGGTGAGATAAAATTTCTTTATATGACTCTTCAATAGTTTATTGGTTATTTGTGTACATGCGGTTTGGGTTGGATATTTTTTTGAGATATCGGGTGATAGCAATGAACATAAACATGATTTCCTGGCTTTTTCCTTGTGGTACCTGAATGTTGATTGAGTTCTGTGCTTTTATGAAAATCCTTCCTTTCCTGGGCTCTTTAACTCTTCTTCAAGTGTTAGAGGAGAAGTTAGAGGGTCAGTAGTTTTTCATACACAACGAGGAAAATTCCTTAATTTTACCGCTTTAAATGAATACATTTTGTATCATCTAAACTTTTGGAAGCTAATAAACTGAACAGTGATAGCAGGCTAGACTGGGGATTGATTAAAAGGGCATCACATACAGCTACTTTAAATTGAAGGACAGAAAGCAAACAGGCTATCCCACCTTGACAGTTTGGGCAAGTGGTAAAAATGGACAAAAAAAGAATTTATTTTTCATATACATGTAGGTTTCAACATTAAATAGTTTGTCTGTATGACTTAAATGCACATTTGATGTCTGTCCTCTGCAATTTGAGAGCCTCTGCTATAGTTCAGGACTGCAGACATGCTCAGGGAGGGCAGGGCCAGGAATTCGGATGGACATGGCATGGAAGGGTTGGCAAATGCTGTGTAATGAAGTGATTACAGCATCTCGTACATCTTCTGATTAATAAGACAAAAATTTAGTAGCCCAAACGAAAATCAGTCCTGACCAGACAAGAAAACAACACGAGATTGTTCCTTCTATCAGTTCAAATACAAATTGCCCTGTGATCTTCTGAGTTTGCAGAAGATAACTCCAGTTCCATGTGGCATCGCTGCTCTTGGCATCTCACCATGAAATGCAGCCCTGGACTCAGGCCAGATTAAACAGCTGAGTAGCTCTGCCTTTAGATCCAGAGGCACAGGAGAGCAGGGAAATAGTTCTCCAATGTCAAAATCTATTTTCTTACTTTTAGCAGTAGCTAACGTTTTGTGATGTAGATGTACACAAGCCCATATAATGAAACAGTTTGTTTTATGAGGCTACAAGGACATACGTGGGAAAGAAATACGATGCATTTTAAAGATTTGTAGCAGTGGAGATTATTCATACTTTATGTGGTGTTTGAAGTTAATATTTGTAACCTTTGTTGCTGTTGTGCTGTGCAAAATGAGCGTTGGTGTTATTTAAGTGAGACATCAGCTGACTCCCAGAATTTCTGATTTTTGTCTTCTCTAGTTCTACCACAAGAAGGCTGTGGGAGTTGAGAGTTTGTTCTGGATTTTGGGGAGGCACTTTGAAATACTTCTTGCCTTAGTGTTTTTCAGTGAAATTGAGGGTGGTTCCAAAAGTTAAGGGACTTGGTAAAGCCACCAGTGCAAGAATTCAGAAACAAATTTTCCAAAACCTTCATTTTAGAGTGATTGCCACCCCACAGAAATTACAATTATTAAAAAAATCATATTAGTTGAGAAGCTAGTTGAGGTTTTTATTGAATCAGGCTATAACTTCGGGACTTTTTCACTCTTCCTTTAGTTTTTGTCTTTCCTTTGGAGCACCAGGTATTGCTCAGGTGCGAGAAGACTGCCATCCAATGAAGCAGGGCCACACAGACATACAAAATTTTGAAGGTTATTTCCTACCTCATTTTCTGGGGTGAGCTGGAGCTGCACCCATGAGCTGCACCTGAACATTCAGAAGGTCTGAGTTTCCCATGACTGGGAACTGGAAACATCCCAGTAAAACCTGGCTACAGGAGTATCTGAGCTAAATTCTCAATGACAAATCAAATGGAGAGAAATGTTGTCTGGTGTGCTAAAATAATACAGGCATCCAGTAATGCCTGGTAAGTCATGCAACACATTAAAACCCTATAAAAAAAAAAAAATCCAGACAGATATAAAATAATTGGGAGGTTCTCTTTCTTCCTGTGAAGATCATCAGTATACAGTAAGTCTCTTAAAGACCTGTGTTTAAATTATTAAGGCTGCCAGTTTAATGAAAAAGTAACAGCTCAATTCAATAATTCATGACAACAATTTGAGGCAAAGCACACAAAATATTTTTAGCATGTGTCTCGAGAACAGTTAGACACGGGATCAAAATATGCAATGTTGCACACAGTGTGTTCTTATCTGTTAGGTCTGGTAGGGGGAATAAACATTTTTTCCTGATGAGAAAATCAAAGTTTTGTGCCATTTCAGTGAAGTCAAGTTGACACCTGCAGAGAAGCAAGTCATGACATTTTAGCTGACTGGGTTTTTTTCCTCCCCCTCCAGTTGTGGTTTGTTTCTTCATTTTATTTACCCTGACAGACAAAAGAAAAATGTTGAGATGAGGATTTGGCATATTTTCTAATAATTCTTCTTTTTTTGTTGTTGTTTTCCTTTTTGTTTTCCTCTTCCCTTTTTTTTTTTTTTCCCTTTATTAAATAAGTAGCTCATACATTCTGTGCTGGGACAGTTCTACTCAGGAGAAAACACTTGAACATATTAAAATAGTGTCCCTCCTTCCTTGTTGTCCCCCCACCCTCGGATTGCTCAAACATTGTTACATTTATCAAGACAATAAGCTTCAGATTTCATAATAAGAGATCTATTTTCACGTCATCCTGGCATAGACCTGCCTGACTGAGCCAGGAAGATCCTTAAAAAAAATATGAATTTAGGATCAATAATGTTTATAGCTCCATTTATAAAGCTGAAGTCAAAGGCATGGATAATGCAGAATTTATTAAGGGGAATTACACTGGGGATTTTGTTTACTGGCCTCTAATCCTACCTCGACTTTTTAGCATCTCATTTTGTCAGGAAAACATAAGTTGCAGGTGTTCATAAATGTAAACTGGCACATAAAGAAGCTCACCAATTATATCTGCTGTGACCTAATATTGCAGTATAGGGTACTCTTCAATGGTGTTTTTCCTGGCTGCATCTTCTTTTTGTTAACTCTGGGTACCATTAAAGACTATGATAAAGTTATTGTAATGGAATTGAAATACATTTTATTACACCAATATAAGCTCCGTTTACTGTGCAATATGACAGTGCTTAATAATTTTATATTACAAGCATAATTATGACATCAAATTAGTAATTTTCACGAAGTGCTTGCATTAGACACTCATATGATACGATGCAGTGTATTTTAATTCTCTGGGGTGCCTGAAAACACACATTTTAGCAGGGAAAAAGCAGAAATGTAAAAGGAAGCACCTCATCACTCCTTTGTGCAATTTCCTTAGGATATTTACCTTCCACTGGGGTACAGGTATTATCAAGATTGTTTTCTAGATTCCAACACACTGTTGATAAAGCCAGAAAGTTACTGAAAGCTAAAAATTGTGACAAATCTTCCTCTTTGGTGACCATGTCAAAAGTCCCCAAAGCCACTGCCTCGTTATTCTGGCAGCCTCTTCGTTTCATTAATTCCACTGGACCAGTAAGGCTTTTTCTGATGGATTGGGGGGGGTGGGAAGGATTAAAAACTCCAGTTCAGAGTCTGAAATTGGGAGCTAGTGGAGCTGCAGGACCCCCTTGGAACAAGGAATCAATTTGTGTCCCAGGGAAATGCAATTCCCTCCAAGGCAGAGCGCAGCGGACTTGGCAGTGCTGAGCCACACTGGTTTTGAGGCAGGAACTCAGGATTTGTATCCAAGTGATGTAACTGTGGAATCTTTGGGGTTTTTTCCCCCCCTCCTTGGGGTATTCGCATGGAATTAATTTTCTATTCAGGTGCTGAAAACTTTTGCAATGCAAATTCATCTGAGGGTTTGGCTTTTTATCTGCTAAAATAAATGACAGAATGCGATGAAGGTTCACGAGCATCTTAATAAACCTTTAAGAGTCTGCTTTAAATACCAGTTTTCTATACTAGAAAGCTCATCAATATCTAGACAGCCATGCAAACAGCGAGGAGGCCAGTCCATTAATGAAATGTTAATGACTGAATTAGACCTGTAATAACAGAAGTAGAATGCACTGCTGTGAGTCCATTAACATCAGCAGACCCTGCTGGGAAACAAGTAAACACAACATACAAAGGGAAAACTTGTGCTAATAAACAGTTTTTGTGCAGTAAAGGTGCTCGGAAGCTCGAGCTGTAAATCCCATTCATTGCTGCTCTAGTGGGGATTTTTTTGGAAAACTTTATCCAAGCGACATACCAAATACACATTTCGCAGTGATATTAAAAAAAATAAGCTCAACAGCGAAGACCTTGCCCCAAAAATTAACCAAAGACTGATGCCATATATCCTGACAAAGATTCCTAGTGTGATATGTTGTAAGAATAAGCAGTTCAATGGCAATTGAAGCTTCACCCTTGTCTTTGGGAAGAATTTCTTCCCTGTGAGGGTGCTGAGGCCCTGGTACAGGCTGCCCAGAGAATGCCCCATCCCTGGATGTTTTCCAGGCCATGTTGGACTGGGCTTGGAACAACTTGGGATAGTGGAAGGTGTCCCAGCCCATGGCAGGGGGTGGAATGAGAAGGACTTTAAGGTTCTTTCCAACCCAAACCATTCTATGGTTTTATGACCATCATGTCAAACCCAGTCTCCTTTCCTTGAGCTTTTAGATTTTAGGGTTCAAATGGGGCTGGAAGTTTTCCAGGGCATGTTGGACGGGGCTTAGAACAACTTGGGATAGTGGAAGGTGTCCCTGCACATGGAATGAGGTGGAGCTGGATGATCTTTAATGTCCCATCCAACCCAACCATTCCATATCTCTTTTTGCAGGTGGGTAGGAGGGAGCAGCTATTATCACCTGATGGATGGCTGACCCCAGTGAAATGGAGTTTATGGGCCCTCACTGAGGCCCTCGTGGCCATCACAGAAACTGCCACTGTTGGCAGTAATTAGGAGCACTGTTAAAATTTTATCTTGTGCCTTAAAAGTTGATTGTGCTTTGCAGAAGGTGTTAGCCCCAGCAAAGGGGATGGGAAATACAACACTGCCAGTGGCTCCGTGGGTGACCTTGTAACCCTCCATGTGAGAATTGTTGCCTTGGGGTACAGGAATTAATGACTTGACTCTTTGGAATGAGAGTGTCTTCTTTCCTCTTCCAAAATATATAACTTTTTTTTTTTTTTTTTTTTTCCTTCAATAAAAGTCATATAAAAATAGTTTTGAGTTTTCTTCCGGTTTTGAAAACCTCAGCAATTTCCCTACACAGGGGCTGAAGTAGGAGAAGCCAACATGTCTGGATCTTATCTAAACTTCTTCCTTTTTGGCAAGATTCAGAAATTTTACGTGAAGCTAAGTATCCTCTTTCTGCTCCTGGAAACCTCAGAGTATCTCCCAAGGGGCTGCTTTTCTCCCACCTTGCCCTCACCTGTGTGCAGGGGTTTGATTTGTGTTTTACTCTGTAGTAATGCAAGTCTTTTCCCTGAATTTGCCAGTGCCATTAAAAAGGATCCCCTATGGTGTTTCCAAGGAGGGCATTACTGCACTAAGGACAGCAGGTTTTGGTGGTCAGATCCTGGAGGAAGATCGGGAATATCAGTTCCCAGATCCCACGACTGGCACTGACTCCATGTGTCACCTTGGGTGAACCAACTGCACTCTGTGCTTTGGTCTGTACCCCTAAATTAGGGGTAATTTCACCTCACTACCCTACAGAGGTGCCTTGAGAGTAAAACCATCAAAAAAAAACAGCACTGGGTGACACAGAACCCTTAAAATTGAAATTACATACATCATTACCTTCCTGTTAGTACCATTCGAATTTAAATTTGGGCAACTCTCTGTCTGAGCCCATGGTGCCCTTTTGGTTTTATGGCCCTGTCTTTGTTTCCTGGGATAACACTGAAGGACAGCATAGAGGAAATTGACTTAATTAGAAAGAATGCAGTGATCTGATTATGTGCATTGAAGAAATAAATACAATATCTGAGCACTGAAAGAAATGGTGGAATTAACTGTAAATGATACGAACCACTCACTACCCTTCCCTCTGCACAAAAGAACTGAGCTAAGCTGGACTTCTGAACCACCTTGCCAAATAAAAGTAACAGCTTTTTCTTTTCAGAAAAAGCAAATTTTGATATGACAATTTGAGCAAGTTGCAATGCGTATAGTTGGCTTGTCAGCAGAGCAGTTTTTGCCATTTTTCCTTGTGTCCTGAAGCATTTGTGATCTTTCTTGCAGTACAAAGAAAATTTCTTACTATTCCAGGTTGGTGCATGGGGTGCTTTGCCTGTGTGAACGATCTGGGCAAAGTGAGGAAACAGACAAAATTTCAAAACAAACTTAAATAATATTTTTTTGCCTTGTGATCCTCAACTGAGTCACACCGATTTCAAATTAGATGTGATACAGAAGGAAGGGACATAGCAACACAGATGAAAGGTAATGTAACAGGCTAGAAGGAATAATTAGGAAAAAGTTTGTAGCTAATAGAGATGAATTAAAGATCTGTCTGTTTTCCTGTAGACACAAAGAAAAACCTGTTCTCTTGAAAAGAGCTTTGGCCAGTTGTTGGAAGTGAGGACAGAAGTTTAAAAATTAGGTGGAGGGAGAAGAAAGGACATGAAAAGCAGGAGTTTTCGAAGGAGGGAGAGGTGTTTGAGAAGCAAGATCTGGAATGTAACAAATATCAAGAATCTTGAACGCAGTGTGGGAAAGGTGGAGGAGATCAGCAAAACTGGGAAGATGTGCTGAGGCTTCCTTGCCTTTCCAAGGATGATCAGCTCAGTGGCTGCAGTTTCATCCAGAGTGTTGGAGACACTGGGGTGAAGGGCTGAGGGCAGCCATCAGAACCACAGCTGGAAACCTCTGGGACAAGAAGTTTTATCTTTGGGTACAGACAGAAATGACTTAGAGGTGCATGTGGGAATTCAGGGGCTCCTGGCTCTGTTGCAACCTCTCACTCCATCTCTAACCTCTGAAGAGCTGGCTTAATTTCCTAAACCCACCTGCAGCTGAGGGTTATTGAGTGAATATAAAGAATTGATTACAAGCTGTTCAGAATAAAATTGCATCAGGGTTTCCTTCTTTCCTTCTTTCCTTTGTCCAGAAATTCCTGGATGCTGCTGGGAGCCGCCCTGGTAAACCAGCCTGCCCTGAAATCCCCACAGAGTGAAAACAGTTGCTTTTTGCCCACTTTTTGCAAACTTCAGAGGGTAGGATGATTTCATCAGATGCATTTATTTCTCTGATTTTGCTGCCTGGTGTCACACAGTGAGGGTTTTCTGAGGTATTAACTATCACTTTAAATTCTTCTTGCTTTGAGTCATCCCATCCTGTGTATAATTTGAACAGGTTTTTGTATAATTATTTCTCTCAATAATTACCATTATACAATTGCTATAGCTGCCAGTTTTGTTTTTCTCTCCCGCCAGAGAACAGCAGAAATGTATTACACGTTAGTGTAACTTATCGTCTTGGATTCATGTTTAAAATGCATGGAATATTTTTCATCTTCTGTTTGAGGCAATACCTCATCTGGGATCATATCTCACAGTGTAAGTTTACTCTGAGTAAATGGATGCCTTGTACTGCAAAGGGGTTTAATCCACAATGAAGAAGAAAAGGATGCAAAAAATAAATAAAATCTAAATTTTTAAGGCATTGGAGGGCCAGTGGATATTGATGGCTACAGGTAGTGACCTGACATGTCTGGACAGTCATGCCAAGAGGTTTGTGTATGGTCTCCTTTTCCCTCTTGAATAAATTGGATTTGGCCATCATCACAGCCCTTTTTGTTGTCTTTTGATGAGGACTCTAGGAAATTGGTTTGCTGGCACGCGTGGTTTACTGGCAGGGAGAGCAAACTGGAATTCACAGGCACAAGGGCTCCTAGTGGATATCTAATTCCAGGAGTTGTGCTCTCCAGCAGAAAGTTCCTTAGCTTTGAGTTTTCTGCGTGTGCTTGTTTTTACCCCCAGGGTAGGTGGGAATAGGTACATTAGGATGGAGGAAAGGGGTGGCAGACTTGTAAAGTTTGGGAGAAGAGAATTTTTGGTACCTAATCCACCTGTAAAAACACAACGCTCAGTTGGGTACACAGAAGACAGGCAGGAGGGCAACCCCTGTAAGGAGCAGTGAAATAACAAAGTGATGGCTCATTGTTCTAAATGAATCCGTGATGCTTTTTAAAAACTGATTTATGGCTATCTCCTGACAAGGGTAATTAGAGATAAAACAGTTTAATCTCATGAGTCATTCTGAAATTTTCTTTCAGTGACACTTAAAATTGGAACGCAAAGCAAAAGAGACAGAAAGGAAAAAAAACCACAAAAACCCAGAGAATACTTGGAGTATGTAGGTATGAACATTTTAAAGAGGTTGGGATCAGGATGCAAGCTTGCATAATGAGAAGCAATTAATAATTGCTGGTAGCACAAGGTGATTGGAGGAGAGCACTCAGGACCTCTGTGTTCATTTTGTACATCATGCATATGGGAACTTGGGCACCAAACTCTTCTTTGCCTTTTAGTGTTTAAGTCAGCAAACAAGGCTGAGTGTGCAGATGCATTTGATTACTGATGGTCATTATAACATGAGCAGCACCGTGATTTATTAGGATAGTTGTTGACTGGGATTCCAAGAAAAGGTAATTGTTTCAGAATTATCCCCACAATTAATTTCACATGTGTGAAGTCCATTAACTGCAACTCCAGGCCATGGGGTCCGTGTAAATGTTCACAGCAAGAGCTGAGGTTTGGGATGGGAAGGATGGGCCTCTGGATTTCATGGAAATCTGAGGGTGGATTGGGTTTTTTTCGGCTCTTTCTGACTTCCTCCAAAACCATAACTGATTATTCCATCCCTCTGAAATTCCAGCGTGCATCAGTGGATGGAAATGCCGACGAAATGTAAACATCAGTGATGCAAAGGTCCTCGGACTGTGCCAACAGTAGCTTTTGAACGTGGTGGGGCATGTTTTAACGCATTGTCATCATTGACCCTTAGTCATCCTTGTGTTTTAATGCTGCCTGTGCTGTTGCTTGACAGTGGAACATGGATAAGATGTCAGGCTACTGTAAGAAATCTGCATTAGCAGAACTGCTGCCTGTACTACACCATGAAATGCTCACAAGCACCGTGCTCCAAAACCCCAGCACTCTGCACCCTCAGCAGACACAAAATATATCTTACGACTCGTGATACGGTGAATTTTGAGCAGAATTAGTCCTTACTCAATCATCCAGCAATGAGAAATATTGAGTTGTTTTTCTTAAGGATTAGGAAAATTCTTTTGGAAGGAGACAAACATTTGTCCCTGCTGGAAGCTCCTTCAGCTGTAATGCATCATTGTGCCTGACCAGCCCTAGAAACCTTGGAAAGACAAAATATGTACAAGCTGGTTGTTAAGCATATGTGATATGTTTTGCCTCGTCACCTGGCAACGAAAAGGTTTTTCTAAACAAATTTCACACATTGCCAAAATTCCAACTTTTTGAAACACGTAAGCTGCTTATTTTTTATTTATTTATTTCCCCTTTTGTCAAACGCAGCCCAAGGTACGTCTCTCTCAGAAGAGCAAATGTTAGCATTTCTACGGGGGAAGGAAACAACTTTTGTAAATTTAATTCACTCAGCATTACATACTTCATGTAACAGCATTAGGACTGTATGAAAAGATAGAAAATACTCTGTCTGTGGAATGATTCATAGTCTGTCCTACAAATGTTTTAAAATTAACAAATAAATCGGCACCAAGAAACCTTTGATTGACCTAAATTCAGCAAATGAGCATAAAATTAAGAGAAACAAGCCTGGCTCACTATAAAGTTTAATAATAAACAGATAATAAAAGCTGTGAGGACAGTGAAGGGCCCTGAGGGGAAACTGCATGGTGAGTAGGTGAGGTCACTTGGTCTGTTCACCTGGAGGAGACTGAGGGAAGACCTGGCCCAGTCTTCAGCTTCCTCAGGAGACAAAGAGGAAGGGCAGACACTGATCCCTTTTCCCTGGTGATCAGTGACAGCATCCAAGGGGATGGCTGGAGCTGTGCCAGGGGAGGGTCAGGTTGGATTTCAGGGAAAGATTCTTCCCCCAGACAGTGATGGGGACTGTCCAGGGTCCCCAGGGAATGAGGACATTCCCAAGGCTGCCAGAGCTCCAGGAGCATTTGGACACTGCTCCCAGGGATGCACAGGCTGGGACTGTTGGGACAGGTTGAACTTGATGATCCTTGTGAGTCCCTTCCAACTCAGGATATTCCATGATTCATAACTTCTGCATCTATATATATTTTTTTGAAGGCATATGAAGAGGAATGAAAGTTAATAATTTTTCGAGTCACAGGACATTTAGCCTAGAAATGATCACATCACTGGCTGACACAGCCCTAAGTGTTTAGCTTGGAGGGTGAAAAAACCCACTGAGAGGGCATTTCTTAAGCTTGAATGAAAGGTTTTAAGGACAATACCTCACTCAGGAGTGGAGAAGCTGCACTGCTGCACTCGGGCAGGCTTTAATAACCTCATACATTTGGGTTCCTCCTTAATCCCCCAGTTGTTTTCCGTAGGCCTGCTGCTGGCTGTTATTGTATTTATCTTCTGCCATCCTCCTCCCCTGTGCGTGGCAGGGTCAGTGCTGATCCAAGCCAGTGCTGATGGGATTCCAGCCCATTACCACGCCGAGGGTGGCTGGGATTTGGGTGCACAATGGGGTGTGAGGGTGAGGGGAGGAAACTCCTTGTAAACGACAACGCTCCGGTAACGGCACGCGGAGTTTGGGAGTCGGTGCAGCTGAGGAGATCTCTTAGCTAGGAGGTAAAAAGGTGATGCCCAGGAACAAAAGATGGATGATTTCCATGTGGATTTTACCAGTTCCGTGCCACCATGACTGGCACCAGCACAACAAAACTGATGGGTTGTCACTGGATGGGCGCTCCACGATGTAACACTGTTGGCACTGTGCTGCCAGGAGAAGTGTTGAGATTTTTAATTACCTTAACGGTGAACTAAAACGTGCCCGTGTTTCTAGTGCCATGAAGGGTGCAGAAACGGGCTGTAAAATGGTAAAACAATGGCAGGCTCCTCGCTGGAGGATGCAGCACATTGTAATAATGCGGCGCGTTTCGGAAAGATCTGTATTTTTTCAAAGACAAACATCAAACAGAAGGAAAAAGGTTATGTCACCTTCACCCTCACAGTACTGTCATTTATATGCTATCAGCTCATTAAATTCACATTAAGATACTCCATGGGACTTTAGGAGCTATTAGTGCACCTAAAATGGCATAACAAAATCTCAGTTCACTTTAAGAGAGATGGCATTGCGACATTTTGTATTTCATCACTGAATTATTATAGTCTCAGATGCATTCTGCTGTGATGGTAATGGAAGGAGGAATACTAGAGAGGAAAGCTGTCCATTTGTTTATCCCCAGGGAGAGAAAAAAGAAAGTTTGATAAAAAACTAGAGTGAAAGTAAAGCATTAACAATTTAACCCCTGTAGCAATGCTGAAGAACACGCAGGATTTTAATATTCTGCTTTTCAGGATGGTTAAAACAAAGAAAGAAGGAAAATTTGGTATGTAGGGAGCTGCTCCAGGCAATGGAAGGTGCAGCAAATGTACTGTATGAATGCAGACATCTGAGTCTTTTATAGGTGAAGTCTCTCATGACAGCCACAAAATACCTTCCTTCGTATAAATTCTCATGATAAAAATGGTTATTGTGATTAAAGCTGATGTTCTTGTTAGTTTGCTGTTGTTTGCTTTCATCAGAAAATAAGTGTGCTCTTCTAGGTAAATCTGCAACCTTGTGTTTATAAATCCCACGTGGGATAATTCCCAGGCATCAGGCTCAGGAAATAATAAGGAAAAGTGAAGCCATACCAAGTTATCATTAAAGAGTTAATACATATTTATACATAAATACTAAAGAAACACTGCACTGCTTGATAAATAATAATTAAAAAAGGAAATCTGAATTAATGAATATATATTTATGTTTTGGATCCAGAAAATAGCTTGATCTGAGGATGCTTTTTCTACACAGTAACAGCAGCTGTACATGAAATACATAAATAATATGCATTGAAGGATAGAGAATAAGTTAAATTCAGTTTTTGAGGCAAAGGTAATTTTCTTAGAAGTGTCTGAATAATCAAAAAATCAGAAGTGAGATGAAGAATGTTCAGTCACTTTATGTAATATATTTTTCTTAATACCTATTTAGAATTATTTAGAAAACATAATAATTCCTTAGAAGTGCTTCCTTCCCTCTCCAGTCAAAAAAAAATTCTATGAGCTTAACCTCGCACGGAATAAAAGGCATCAGAAGAGGAGGGAAATTTGAGAGTCTGAAGCATTGTGGAGCCTCCAAACGTGCACATTCACGAGGAGTGAAACTCATCCCTGGGTGAGAGTCAGGACCAGCCCAACTTAATTCTTCCAAAATCACTTTTAACTGATACAGAGCACCTTGGTGGAGCAGAAGTGAACTTCTCAGTGGAGAAGGAGATCAAGGACTTTGGGAGAGCATTGCAAGAGAAAGCTCAAGGTTTTGAAAGCAGAAAGGGAACAACTAGTGAATAACTGCACACTGAGCACCTGCTAAATTTAATGTTTGACTACATTAAGAGCTTAATCTCTTCACCACGGGGGTTCTGCTGTTTATTAGATAGCTCACCTGTTGGAAAGCATGAACCCAGTTTTATCACCAGGAAACACCTCTGGAGTGGTGACTCTGAAGGCTGAAACCTGACTGGAGAGAGTTTTCTGTCAGACAGAAAAGATGTGTTCCACTTAAATTCTTGGGTTTTTCCCAGTTCTTGTTGATTTGTCCTTCTCTGGAGGTGTGGGGTCCTGAGGGTGTGGGATCCTGAGGGTGTTGAATGCTGAGCACTGGGAATCTTGGGAAGCAGCACCTTTTGCTCCTGTCAGTATCTGCCAGAAAACACAGAGGAATTAATAGGGAATTTTGTCCAGTCTGGGGCAGGAATTTTAAAGGCCTGATGAAGATTTACCGTCCCAGTGTTATTGCTAAGGAGCACTAAATTTCAGCCTCTCTTCAGGCAGTGGTACAGTTGAAGCCTTCAGGAGTTGTTGCACATACACAGGAGAACTTAATGTTTAGGATGATGTGAGGCAAAAATCAGGAATAGTTGTGCAGTTTTGGGGAAACTGTGGGGACACCCTGAGGGAAGATGTCAAACCCAGAGAATGTGAGGCGACTTTGGATCCATCTGGTGAAGGTGGCTGAAAGTGCCTGTATTTTAAGTCTTCTGCTCTAGCCTTAAAATGCAAATTAAATGGAATAGTTGGAGAAAAAGACAACCATATTTAGGTTTATTTGTATATTTATTTCCAAAAGAAAAGAGTCGATGTGTGAAGAAAACACAAGGTTAAACGTTTATTTGGTACTTGCCATATAACAAGTGACATACTCAGAGATGCATATTTAGAAGTCAATTTTGGTTTTTTTCCAAGGGAAATCTCTGTGGTCAGGAACAGAAATTCAAGACTGGAGGTTGTGGCCAATTTAATCCAAACACTGCAGGAGCAGTTGCACCAAACTCAGAAATTTTCAGCTCTAAGTCATGTTTTGTGACCTCTTTGTCGTGGATTATGGACATTCCCTGGCTGAATCCATGAAAAGTTGACCATCTATGTAGGAATATAGTTTTATAACCCATTTATCTAATTTTTTAGCTAGATTTAGATTTTATATTGATTTGGATTTTTTTTACATGTATTTATTTAGATAGAAGACGTTCTTACTGCTTCAGTGGCAACGTGGTTGCGTAGAAGTCACTCTTGCCATCAATGGATGAATTAAAGCTTGAGTTCACGTGCTGGCTCAGATGGAGGATTGCTTCAGATCCACACAGCTTTACATCCAGAATATTATTTCTTCCTGGAAGTGCATATCTTGGCAGGGAATGTCCTGCAGCAATGGAGGTCCAGCACAGCAAATTCAGAGCAGAAAAGCCTCCAGTGCTGTTGAGAAGACTGGGAGGAATCTTTGTTGTGTTTTTTTTTTCCCAAACCCAGCATGGCAGTCCGGTTACTGAGAATCACATTTGGTCCAAAATTTATCAGAGTTGACTAAAACTGTCCCTTTCAAAGGAAATGCCAGGGGCAGATGGACCCACTCCTACTCCAGGCTAAGAGCACGGGGTGCTATGGATGAGGACATGGGAGAACAGTTGTTTTCCATCCTGTCACCTTTCAAAGACCCAATGTGAGCCTTGTATCTGCTGTGTTACAGCTGAAACTGCCAAACAGAAACAAAATAAACTTAGACATCCTTACCCTAAACCAGAGAGGCTGATTTTACACCGAGAGATCCAGTGACTGTGACATTTAATAGCATTCAGGGGTATCTAATTTGCAATCTTTTCATCAGGTCCAAATAATTCATGTTATTTGTTTGCTATTATAAAGTAGCTTTTATTTCATCTCTCTCTTGGCCACCCAGGCCCTGTTAAATATCTTGCACTGTGTCTTACTGATCTTTAATATTTATTTTGTAAGGTGAAGCACAGTCTATCCTCTATTCTTGTATTACCACCTAAGCCAAAAATCCCCTTCAGTTAGTAAAGAGCTTAATTTTGCACCTTAGTTTTTTGTCACACCTCATGACATGGAGTAGATAATCATTACTGCCACTAATGGCCCTGTTAATCCTTTCACAGGTATTCACTGAAACTGCTGGAAGTAAATATTGCTTTGGCTGATCTAGGGCTCAGAATCTGGGTATTATGTGGCGTGTCAGGAAAATAACCGTGGGATGCTCTGGCTGTAAATTGTTCTTACAGACCTGCACAGCTCCCTGACATCTCCAGGGGGGTTCAGCAGCACCCACTGTGCTCTCAAAAGCTGAATTTAAACCAACCAGAAGTTAAACCTGCCTGGGATAGATTGCAAAATCCATCCCACCATCCCACTCCCAAAATGTTTTAATTTCCTCAGTCACCAGTTGGAGAGGACTGGGAGTAGAATAAATTGAGCTGAATAAATTAATGTTTTTTTAGAGGATCACATAAGCATAGAACAACCTCAGTAAGGAGGGACCAGAGAGATCATCTCCTTCCAACCCCCTGCCATGGGCAGGGACACCTCCCACTATCCCAGGCTGCTCCAAGCCCCATCCAACCTGGCCTTGGACAATTTCAGGGATCCAGGGGCAGCCACAGCTTCTCTGGACACCTGTGCCAGGGTCTCACAATCCTCACAGGGGAGGATTTTCCCTAATACTTAACCTCATATCTAATCTAATGTCAGTGTGAAGCCATCCCCCCTTGTCCTGTCACTCCAGCCCCTGTAAATTGTCTCTCCCCACCTTTCTTGCAGGCTCCCTTCAGGTCCTGGAAGGCCACACAGAGCTCATCCCAAAGCTTCTCTTTCCCAGGCTGAACAATCCCAGCTCTCCCAGCCTTTCCTCCCAGCAGAGCTGCTCCATCCCTCTGCTCATCCTTGAATTCCTCCTCTGGATGTTCCAGCAGCTCCAGGTCCTCCCAGGGCTGAGGCAGCTCTGCAGGTGGGGTCTCACCTGACCAGAGCAGTGGGGCAGATTTCCCCCTTCCCTGCTGCCCTGGCTCTGGGATGATTTCCCAGGATTTTGGGCTCATCCTTGGCTGGTCCATGTCCAGCTGGGCCCCAGTGTAGAGCAGAGCAGTGTTGATTTGAGCACCCACAATGCTGTTTTTGGCACTGACGCTCCTCCAGCGTGCAGGAGAGATCCCGACCTGCCTTCCTCTTGTGGCTGCACACAAGGTGCTGTACCAATGGGAAAATTATTTGTGTTATCTCAGTCAATTAAGGAGTGTATTTAGAAATAACGGGGTGAAGCCCAGAGCTGTTAGGTGTGGTATTTGCTTTAACAAAACAAACAAACAAATTATAGGGACAAGAAATTTGTCCTAGCCTGAATGATGAATAGCAACTTCAGTTAAATATGCAAGCAGTAATATTCTGTGAAATGTTGAGTAAAATCAAAAAAGAGAACCCCATCTCAGAGCAAAACTCAAGTATCCTTGTTTAATCAGAAAGGAAAAAAAAAGAAGAGATTTGTGGGGCTTTTTTCTGGGGGAAAAATAAATATTAAAGGTCACAGCACGTCTCTAACTTATGTGGACATGGCTGGAGGGAAATGCTGTGTGCAGAGCTCTGCCATGGACTGCAGGCTGCAGTTCAAAGCAGTAATTGTAAGCGATCAGTCAGTGCCCTGCTTCTGCCCTCTGCACTTGTCTGAGGAGGAAGATCCTGGATGTTGGGATTCCTGGGGGAAAATCACTGCCATTGGTGCTGAGATGCAACTCTGGATTGTAGCCAAATCCCCAACTGGAGCCACCACCACCACCACAGCAGAAAAAAAGTTCTGTGACATTTTCTGGTGCTTGATAATGGCGCATTAACATCTTTAGCCATGGTTGGCTCTTGCTTGGGGTTTGGCTGTGGGAATGAGTTACTGTGGCTTGACAAATTAACAGACATCAGCTGAGCCCCAGGAACCAATTTGGTGCACCCTCATAGCCTGTGGCAATGGGAAGGTAAAATACATTATCAGCTGGAGAAAAAGAAAGAAAGAAAGAAGTCTAATCTCACTTGGTTTATCCTTTTTTTGAGGTGGCCCAAGAACGTGCAAAAGAGGCAGAGCAGATAGGAGCTTTTCAATCTGTGCTAACTTTTGTGTCCCAGCTCTTGGTCTGTAAATTTGCCTGTGCTCCATTTGCCTTAAAATCCTAAATAAAGCCAAAGTCAGATTAGTGTGGATGTCTGCAGGCCCTGCCTTCGGTGGGAATGACGAGGGATGGGCCATCAGCTGGGCTGGTGTAAGGTGAGGAGTGAAAATCAAGCAGACAAAGTTAATGCCAGCTCTTGAATACATTATCTCCACAAACTCAGAGTGTTTGTCAGCTTTTAGACAGACCCACATGAAGTTCCTTACTCCTTTTCATATTTTACGTTTTCTGAAACTTGGGGTCTCACACCAGAGGAAGGGTGGTGGGGGTAGAAATTAAGATATCTGTTAAAGTTTGAAGTGATTAATTTCTGAGTGTGGATTTCTCAATATTTTCTTTCTTTCTAAAGAAGCAACGTGTGATGTGACACGCACGTTACAGTGCACTCAGACACACTGGTAATTTTGTGGGGGACAGATAAAGCAGGTTTTGGGGATGACTCCAGCTTTGTGTGTCTCACTTTGTCATGAAGTGTCATAAATAGCCTAGCCTCAACCTGACACCCTTCAGGAAATACTTATTCTAGCACTGAAATTGCCAAACACACACATTTTTGTACTAACTGTGGACAGCATCACTCTTGGAAGTGCAGAAGAAACATGGTGGCACTTATTTGTGTGTTGAGGGGAGAGAGATTGTAAATCTGGAGGATGAAAATGCCTTTTTACAAAGTAAACAGGTAAAAACATAACTTTCCTTTTATGTTGTTTTCTGTGGCACCTCCTTCATCTCTCTTGGAGAGTCTCAGCACCTCCTTGTACAAGGATTTTCTCTTGCAGACCATTGTGTGGGCTCTTCTAATAATTATTGACAGCCCACTTGGCACACAGTGGTTTGGTGTGACAGGGGGCCTAAAATACTTCCTTTTAACCTCAATTCTTGCTGCAGCATATGGGCATCTGGAGGGTGAGTGCTGTGATGATCTGTGGTTAGACAAGATAATGAAATTTACCTCTTTAAACCCTGCCACTCTAAACATGGACTGCAGAGCCATAAGTGGAAGACCACTTGGACTAAAGTCTTGGGTTAAAACAAGTTGTGGATAGCAGAAAACGAAATCTAAGTTTAGAACTGGTTAAAATCCATAACAGCAGTAAAAGGAATGATTACAGATCAATACAATAGATAGATTGGAATAAAATAAAAAAGAAAAGTTTGAGAAAACCATGTTATAAAATTGTATAAACCAAGAGTTGACCAGGGTGGTGGCCATGGGTCCAACAGAGGTTTCAGGCCTTGCTGGTTTCACTCACTGCTTGATCAGATTTCACAGCATTTATTTGTCCTTGACAAAACCCACCCTGGTCAATGTTTACTTGTGTGGACATTTATTAAACCATAAAAACCAAAAACCTGCTGTCCTGAACTCAATCCTGATTTCCAGTAGGGAATTGAAGTCGCAGGGACGAGATATGGCCCTGGGATGCATTGGAAATATTGTTTTCTCAGGATGGGAAAAGATGGCTCAGGAAGTATTTATCAAACCTGCCCGTGCAGGAAAACACTGCACTTGTTGGGGTTTTAACTGCGTGTATACATTTTATTTCTTCTAAAACAATGGGACATTTCAGTATCTGGCACGGATGTGTATGATCTGCTTTTAACTTGGATCTGGTCTAAGCACAAATAAGTGGTGCAGCCACTTTATCACAATAAAGTGATATTTAAAGCTAGACCAGAGTGCTAGTCCACCATCTACTCTTCTAATTATCTCTATAAAATGATATATAAATCTGATAGTGGTTAATTGAGAGATGTGGACAGTCCTACTCACTGCCTGAAATGTTGACCTGGTACTGAGGTGACAGTACCTAGGCCCTGTCAGGTGGGAAGATTTCAGGCAAGTGAGGTTACTGTGGTTGTGTTTTATTTAACCCATAAAATAGGGATAATTAACTATGCTTGTGTCCTCTAGAAAATATTGGGATTTGCTGCTGAGGAGAATATCTCTGTTTTATAGGAAATCACCCAGATTTAAAACTCTGGTTTGTAGCAGAGGAAAAAACGTATAACAAGAAGAAAAATCAGTGTAGAACACCAATAATTACTGTAACAAATACTTTTATTTTTGTTTTATTTTTTGTTTTGACTTGCAAGAACAAGCAGGAGCCTTTCAGAGTTTCACTAGGGCTGTCTGTTACTCCTCCTCTAGTTACATTGCAGACTTCCCTCCGAGTCCTTAAAACAAGACCCACAGCAGACAAAACCTGCTGTCTGCTCTCCCTGCCCGACAATATTTGCTTGATGAGAACTTCGGCTCTCACTGGTGATGAGAGAAACTGTTCCTGAGCTCATCTGTCGGTGCAGGAACTGCCTCGAGAGCATCCAGCAGCTCTGCAAGGTCTGAAATGAATCTGTCAGTGCCCTGACCTTGCCTCTGCCCTTGTTCCAAGCATATGCATTGCTAGATATCAACAACCTAAACAGAGCTAAAACCCTGAGCAACCAAAACGTAAACAATCAAAACAACAAATGCATTTGTTGCATTAGCTGACAGCGCCCATAATGTCACTGGACAAATATGTAAATACTGACCTAAATCTCCTTTTGCTGGAGACTTTTGTGCTCGCTTTAAATGCTGGAGCAGACAGCAGCTCCAGCGTGGGTAGCCCTGGGTCTGACCAGCAACCTCGGTGCCCACATGGGTGCAGAGCCCTTCTGCTCCTCCTCAGACTCCACAGGACTTCAGGGAACCCTGATGGAGACAGGATTTCACTCTTGGGAATTTTGGCACCGCTCATTAGCATTCAATTAATTGAAACCAAACTTCTAATATCTTTTGTCTGGCTTTAAAAAAAAAAAAAAAAAGTAGACATCAGAATGTGCAGAAAACTGGAGAGCTGACCCAATCCATCAATTAGTTGGACATTAATTGCATTTTTTCCCACTGACTTCAGGAGCTGTGGATCAAACTAAATCTGGTAGTCTGGGTGGAATCATATTTTTGCTGCTGAGCCCAAAAGGCTTTCCTAGGTGTTTTCTGGAGTAGAGCAATGAACATTCGTGTTCCTTTCCATCAGGGTGGTGAATGGAAGCAGGAGAACCATGCCTTGGTGGTGCTGTGGCCTGAGCAGGGTATTCCAGCCTCTCCAAACTCCAGGGACGGATGTTGCAGCACTGTGGAATTTGATATCAAGTGGTTCTCATTTTTAGCCTCAGTTTTCCCAGCACTGCCTCTTCCCCAAACAGCAGGAGAGGCTGATGGTGTGGGTCAAGATGAAACTGAAAGGCTGGACAGATTTTCAAACTTTTAAACATCCAAGGAACATTTTTTGGCAGTAGTCATGAAAATATCTGCACTGTGCAGTTAGTTGGGACATGAATTTGTGTTTCAGTCCTGTTCAGGGTTATTGTATAATTACCTGTGTCCAGATAAATGGAAAAAAAGCAGCCAGTTCATCAAAATCATTAAGTATTCAAGCAAACCTGTCTTGATATTACAATAACTTTCATAAAACGGACTTAAAATAGTTTAAAAAGTTTCTTACCCCTCAGATAACAGATTTTTTTGGGAAAGGATTAGACAACTGCTGATGTTAATAACTCTTAATGACTTTTTAACTTATTCTGGAACAACTCTTCCTCACCTAGGTGGTGTTCACCTCGAGGTAGGCAGCATTCCCTGCCTTCTGGAGATCTGTGATCTGCTTTATGCACAATATTAAGTATTTGTGGTATTTCCAAAGGCTTAACTGAGACTGATTTCAGCAGGAGCCAGGCAGCTCTCTGCCTTCTGGGATCCGTGATGCAATTTGCTATGTATAAAACAGCCATAATGCCATTTACCTGCCTCAGTGAAATTTTATGAGGCTAAAACTAAAGCTGGAATTGTCCTTAAGAGTGTTTCTGACAGCACACTTTTCAACAGCTTTTCGGGGAAAACATTTTCAGTCGCTGTGCTGTGAAGAGCTGTGGAGGGAAGCGATTTTTTTTATGATTTTAAGGGAACTGAAAACCAGAGTTTAAGATTCTCTCTTGGTGTTTGCAGTGTTTAGAATTTCTGTGGGCAACATTTCTATTTGGAATAATTTCTAACAGTAATATGGGTGATTGTAAACACGATTGGAAGTGATCACTTCCAATGGGTTGGAAGGGACCTTAAAGCTCATCCAGTTCTACCCCCTGCCATGGGCAGGGACTCCTATCCCAGGTTGTTCCACTCCTATTTTGATCTGTGATAGTGAAAATAGAATAAAATCCTTTTTACTCTGTTACAGGGAGACCCTCCAGGGTCTTGTACAGATTCATGTTTGGGACTTCGCTGTCAGTTCTGTGATTTCACCTCAGTTCTCCTCATTTTCAGTATCAGCACATGAAGGAAAAAAAGAAAAAGGATTGCTTAAACACACGTTCTCCCCCGCTGAAATGACAGGTACTTGCTAAATAAAAGCACAATAAAAAAACCTCAGAAAACAAATAATATTCGAACACTTCAAATATTTGATTTCTCATATAATTATGGAAGTGCAGCAAGTCGCTGCTTCTTCATAATACTGAAAGTAACAATTTTAATAGAAAGTTCTGTTATCTGCTCTTGTGTAATTTCTTCTAAAATACTAAATAACCAAGGAAATTTTTCATTTGTAATGTAATTTAATTCTGGATTTTATTTTTTGATTCTGGTCGAGGTTAACTTTGATGTTTTCAAAATGAATTTCAAAGACCATTTATTCAGCTAATTTTGAAGGCAAAAACAGGCTGAAACTTTTATCCCAGTTGGTAAGCAGCTATCCCCTAGTTTTATTCAAGTTTTCACATAAAAATGCCAGTCGGGAATAAAACTGACAAATATATTCAATCAAAGATGGAATATTTTTTTTCCCCTTAAGTTGCAAATGGCTTCATTAAAATAAAAGCACCACCTTAGGGATTGCATAAAGCAGAATATTGGTACCTAAATGGTATTTATGACTCGGCTAAATGTAAAGTGAATTAAAATTTAAAGGATTATAGTCAGGTAGGCCAGAGAGGAATGTCCATTAAGGAGATGAAAGGACCTGCTGTCCCCAGCGACAGGCACACGTCGGGCTGGTGGTCAGACACCTCCACACTTTAGTGCCACTGGAAATGGAAATATCCTGGCTGAACCCTGAGGTGCTTGGGGGGTGTGGGCTTCAGGCAGAGAAAGCAAAATCCTCCTGCAAACATTCAGGGATGTGCTTGATTTTATGTACGTTTATGTGTATATGAGATACAGGTTTATGGGAATGTATGTAAAAGTGTATATATATATATATATATATATGAAATATGTCTATTTTCTATAGGGATGCATGATTGCAATGTATTATCTATTTTATCTATTGATGATATATGTATTTTAAATCTAAATATGTATAATATATATTCTATGTAAAACAGATATTACCCANATTTAATTTCCCATTTTATATTTCAAAATACTTTTTATAAAATTTTTACAAAAATATTTTATTAAATAATAAAAATCTGGCATTTGCAGAGCAAGTTGATAGACATCTAGAAACAGTGTAAAAGTGAATTTCCTTCTTTTTCTTACATTCTGCCTTCACCTAAACATTCAAAAATGTGATTAAAACTATGAGGGTTTGAAAGGATCTCCCAGCTTGGCTTTGCAGAACAGAAGTTCAGTTTAGCAGTGGGGTTCTACTTGGTAGTGCTCATATATTTTGTGCATTTAGGTAGGAAATAAAATATTTAAAGCAGCCCAAAATATCCTTCGAGTTCCTTAAGGGGCTCCAGGAGAGCTGGAGAGGGACTGGAGACAAGGGCTGGAGGGACAGGACACAGGGAATGGCTTCCCACTGCCACAGGGCAGGGCTGGGTGGGAGATTGGGAAGGAATTCCTGGTGTGGAGGGTGGGGAGGGACTGGGCTGGAATTCCCAGATTTGCTGTGGCTGCCCCTGGATCCCTGGAAGTGTCCAAGGCCAGGTTGGATGGGGCTTGGAGCAGCCTGGGATAGTGGGAGGTGTCCCTGCCCATGGCAGGGGGTGTAAGGAGATGATCTTTAAGGCCCCTTCCAATCCAAATCAGTGATTTATGATTCCTGAAGGAGGGGAGTGATCCAGGTACTCTGAAGTACCTCAGAGAGGCTGGGATCAGACGGCACCAGCTCCACAACCACTGGGATGATTTATGGCTGAAGTTTGGTTCTAAAACTTCCCCCTCTTTTTTTTTTTTTTTTTTTTTTTTTTTTTTTTTTTTTTTTTTTTCTCCCCAAGTGTCTTCCATGACCCAGTAGAACTGGAGGATGGAGCTGACAACCCACTTGTGGTTTCTCATATCACTCAGATATCATTTTCTCCCAAGGGGAAATGGGGTCCTATTCATACAGGGCAAATTTAAGCTCCTTATGTAACGCCTTTGTGATATTAGCAATTGGATTTTCAGTGCTTCTGCACAGAGTTTGTAGAGGAATGAACAAAAGAAAAAGGAGTTCTGGTGGGCAAAGGCAGCAGGAGATGCATCACCCAACAACAAACCTGTTCCAGGTGAGAGACTGCTTGGAATGAAGGAATGCAGGGAAAAAGGAAGTGAACCAAACCCACTTCATTTACGAGGATGACTTCTGAAACACTGCACTTCGACTGTTTTCAGTTGGTTTGTAGGATGATAACCATAAAAACTGTGCTGCAGAGATTTGAATATAACATGCCACGTAAAAAACGAAGAGAGTATACGAGAAATATGTCTTTAATCTGAGGCACAAAAATAAAATGAAGCTAGGGATGAACTGCGCTAATTGCCTCTTGCAATTACAGGGATCTGACTCATAAAAGTACCAGACTGACACCAACCAAAATCACACACGAAACAAGCAAAGAGAACATTTGGAAGTAACTTTTGAAAAGGTTAATATTTGCTAAGGGAGGGGAATCATATCCTGGGGGAAGGATGTGCAAACTGCTCTTGGAGCGGAGAGAACTCCACTCATGGGTGGGGCCAAGACAGAAAGGTGAAGCTTGGACACGCTGGGGTAGCTGGTGCAGCTGGGATATTCCTGGAGGAGGATGCCAGGGATACAGCAGGGACACTGGGAAGCTGGATGGAGACTCGTGAAAATCACATTTTTATTTCAAAGGAGTGTATTACGGGAGGCTTGTTTGAAAATGATCAATTCTGCCCAGTTCAAGGGGAAACCATTTTTTTTAAGCTTGATTTGAGTAAACTCTGTGTTTAGAAGAGGCTTAGGTGTTATAAATATTTTATGAGAAAACTTCTTTAGACACCTTTCAATAGTAAAACTCAGGACCTGAGGAAATGAGAAGGTTGGTTTTCCTTAACTTATCAACACATTTTGAATAGGTTAATTAACTTTCTAAGGAGTTGTTTGTCATAAAGTTCCAAAATTCATCAACAGCATGTGCTGGGAAAAGGCAGGGGTGTGAAAAACTCCATCCAGAGATGGAAGCTGAACTCCTGCACCCAGGGGTGATCTGGACAGAGCTTTAAAAGGAGCTGGGAAAGCTCAGCCTCCCCCAATATCCTTAAAAAGATTTTACTACAAGGTAGAAGCTCAAAAATGGACTGTGATAGCTCATTTCTCTGGGAAGGACTATGGGAAGCACAGCAGGCACTGCAGGAAAACACCCAGCAGATTTGGGGCATAAGAGAATTTGGACACAGGGAACAATTTCCATTGCCTGCAAGGACAGAAGCACCTGAGGGGTGACTGATATCAAACACTCCTCTGCTACTGGATGCCCTAGAAGGGATCTGGCAGGTCACTGTGTACTTGGACACATTTAGCCCGCCCTTTATTAAAGGGTTTCCACAAAAAAACAATTTGGGCCCTGACTCAGCACTTGAGGTAGGTGGCAAAGGAAAAATAAAGTACATTTTTAACCCCTGGAGGTGTTATAAAGTGTGATGTTTATGGAAAGCATGTGGATGATGCTGGTGCAGTTTGCAAACAAATGATTTCTTCATAATGGAGAAGTTCACAGGACTTGGAGGAGAATGTGAAGGACCCAGGAGTTAGGCTGGGGTGGAAACTGTTAAAAGAGAATTCTGCACAGAGGAGCAGTGGGAGAGGCACAGTCTGTGTGATCCCCAGCCACGAGGAGAAGGTGGCTCCTCCCTGCAGGGCAAAATTCTGTTTTCCCTCCTTACTTTGGGTAATTCTCAAGGGATGCTCTCAGAGAAAACTTGTCCCAGTTCAAGCTTTACTGCACCACTTTCAGCCACTCCACTTGCTGGGCAGGCTGTACCCTCCACACTCCCAGACATACATTTAATGTATAGATCTGCAGTGATCTCCTCACCTCCCATCCCTCCCTGGGGTTACCAGAGAACCTGAGCCCCTGAAGATGTGGCTGTGGGTCATTTTTGGGGCCATCTCAAACTGATTACCACGTCCTTGCTGGGTGTGTGTGGCAGAAAGTTCTGTCCAGGGTTGTGCAGGGAGAGGAGTCATTTCAACAGTTGCAGTTTCTACAGATGAGGAGTCAGGGAAGCGGTGCGTGGGAAAAGCTTTTGGTTTTGTTTATTTGATAATAAAGGAAAAGAAAAAAAAAAATTTGCTTTTCAGTAGGTCACTGTCAGAGGAAAAGAGTTTTGTTGTTTGAGTGAGGGTAATTAACGCCCTCTCACGACTGAGATACATCTGAAGGGCATTTGCTAACGGGATTGGAAAAGTGTAACCTGGAGCTTGAAATAAGGGTCATCCAAGATAAAAGTTCCTGGCTGGGGTCAGGCTGGTGCTCCTCACCTCAGGGAGTGATGGTTGAGGAGCAGTAGCTGGGGCTGAACTCCCTGCAGTGAAATCACCTTGGGTGCCATGGAAGAAGGGTCTGCAGGGTGCCCACACATCTTCCCGTGGCACCAGAGAGAGAAGATCCTGGACGGCCCCCACCACCACCTCCTCCTCCTCCTGCTGCTGCTTCTGAGTGTCACCTGCAGCTCAAAGTGGGTGTGAAGCAGCTTTTGTCTCTCTGATGGTTTTGGTGCATTGTGCAGAGTCCAGGGTGTTGTTTGTCTCGGTTTTGGGGGATTTGGATTAAACCTGCCTGGTGTTCATAATGAACAGAGATGTGAGGCTTGGTGTGGCTCTGAGTTGGCCTGAGCTTTGGGGTGACTTTGACCCAGTATCTCCTTTTTTTGTGGTCTGTGAGGACCAAAAGGCTTCAAATTCAGGTTTTATTGTAATGAAACTGGAAAATGTTTTCAGTAGAGAAAATTGACAGTGGTTGTGGAAGGTAGAAATGATTCTTGTTGTGTCTTTGAGAGCTGCTTCTTGATTTGAGGCTTGGTTTGCACTGAGTAAGTGGCTGTCGGAGCCGTAGGATTTTCTGTGTAGTGTTGGAGAAACTTTTTGGAAGTTTTATATCCATTTCCAGGTCAGTGTCTGGCTTTTCTGTTCTCCACCATCACCCCTTGCCCCAGCACAGTTGGCTGGCTGCTCACTGGTGCTTTCCAGAGGTTTCTCCGTGATGTGTTTCTTTAAAGGTTCATCTATTTCTTGTGGACATAATTTTGCCAATTAAGAAATTGAAATATCAATGACATTTTGGCTGAATCTGATGCAGAAATATGGCAGCTGTTCCTGTAACTCATGGAAATGCAAAGCCAGTGGTATAAATGAAAAACAGAGAGCTTTGGGTATGAACTGAAGACCCTGGGAAAAGGGGTCTCTGTAGCAAAATGAGGATTGAGTTGGGGAAAAAAAAGGAAGAAAAATCTGCTGTTCTAGGCTGCTTGTCTCATTTTCCTGCAGTAAACTGCCTAAATGTCAATGAGTATGTTAATGTACATCTAATCTGGTTTTTCTAAATAGTACAAAAGGGATATGGAATGATGAGTCAAATATCAGCATGAATTTATGTAGTTTCTAACGGTTTTGGAATTTGTGTGTATCAGCACTAGTTCCTACTAATTGTTTAATGGGAAAATGCATTTAATTCAAGTAGCTACTGGAAAACCATGTGAAATCCTGATTTTTATTTTGGTTTTTTTTTTGCCAAGTAGAATCATCTCTGTGTGCTTATGGTGGAAGACAATGGTGCCAGTGCCAGAATAAAGAGATTGTTCTGGAAGAGCTCAACCTGATCAAACCGTTGGGTGCAACCAAGGGGAATAATCTGAGTGCCTTGAATTGCGTGTGGGATGTCAAGAATTCACATTGTTAAGTTTTGGCTGGGGAAGGGGGCACAGGGCTGTGCTGCTGGAATTTGGAAAGGTTTTGGCAGTGTCATCATCTAGTGATGAGTCAGATTAAAACATGAACTAGAAAAATTTTCAGCTTTTTCTGTGACAGTTTCCTGAAAGTGGGGTCAGCTTCCTATAGACTGTGGTAGGAGAAGCATCTGGACTGCTACAGCAGGGTAAATCCAGAACCTGGGGTGTATTTGTGCCATTTTGACTGATTTTTTTCATTGCATTGTGCTGGGGTGGTTAAACTCGGGTTTTCTTTTTCCCTTAAAACAAAAATGGGGAAGGCCTGTGGTAGAGTTTGTACAGAGGCACATGCCTGGGGTGGGAAAAAGCTGCTATCCCCAGCTGGGCAATTGCTGCACTGTACAGAATTCAACAGAAAACTGATTTGCAGCAGCTGTGGATGTGGAAATAATTAAAAATGTGTTTTTTGTACCTGAATCATTTTCTGTGTATATGAGTGGAACTCGCTGAGATCCTTGCTGCTGTTTTTCTGTGCGGTGACCCAACTTATTTATCAGAGGCTGCAAATTGTTAGTCATTCTCAGAAGTACCCTGAACAAAATGTGCCAGCTAAACTGCACTCAGAGTGGGGGAAGGAAAAAAAAATAACAAAAAAACAACCCCACAACAACAACAAAAAAAATAGCAAAGAAAAAACCTCCTCGCAACCTGATCTGGCTGTTATGGGAGACGATTATTATAGTTCTTCACTTGCAAATTTTCCATTTGTGTTAAGCTGCTTCCCACAGTCTCTCACTGTCACATTCATTCAGAAGCCAGAATGGCATTGATAGAGTTCAGCGTTTTGGCTCGTTCCCCCCAGTTCTGCCTGGAGACTGGACGTACAGGATGTTACAGAAACCTTCCCCCAAAATTCTGCCCTCCCGGTTGTTCGTTCTTTACTTGAAAGCACTTCTTGGGCTCTCCTCCTCTTCCTTTTGTCCTAGCTCGAATATGCTTTGAAAACAAAACAAAACACTTGAAATGGCAATTTTGGAGCTTCCCCCTTGCAAAGCTCTTCCTCTTTCAGATGATTAATAAAAGAAATAAAAAAAAAACAAACAAAACAGCTTCAAAAATCCTTGTTTGAAGCTGCCCTCACTTGTCCAGAGATGCTCTGAGGGCTGGAGCCCCTTTACTCTGGGAGATAGTCTGGGGTGTTCAGCCTGTTTAAAGGAAAAATGCGTTAAATTCAAGGACCTGCTGGAAAAAAATAATGTAAAATCCTCATTTCTCCTTAATTTTGCTAAATAGAAGTAACAGTGCCAGTGCAACAGTATAGGGATTGTTCTGGAACAAGATCAGTTGTTGATATTGAGGACTCAACTGTGGAGAAGAGAAGAATCCAGGGAGACCTTAGAGGTCCTTCCAATGTTTATAAGGATCCAAGAGAGCTGGAGAGGGACTGGGGACAAGGGCTGGAGGGACAGGACACAGGGAATGGCTTCCCATTGCCAGAGGGCAGGGCTGGGTGGGAGATTGGGAAGGAATTCCTGGCTGGGCTGGAATTCCCAGATTTGCTGTGGCTGCCCCTGGATCCCTGGAAGTGTCCAAGGCCAAGCTGGATGGAGCTTGGAACAATCTGGGACAGTGGGAGGTGTCCCTGGGCATGGCTGGGGTGGGATGGGATGATCTTTAAGACCCAACACAAATCCGTCTGTGCTCTCTAGAGCAATGCAGAGTGAGGCTGTGTAACTTCCCTGAATTAATTAGTTTTGTTTGCAGCTGGTTGCCATCCTGCTCTGGAATATCCACGTTAGGTTAAAGAGAGCACTGTGCCTGCTGTAGATGTTGTCAGCCTGGCCTTTTTAGTTTAGGATTCCCACTAATATCCCAGCCAGGACAAGGAAACTCAATCCCATTTGCTGCTGTGATAAGGTGCTTCACATCCTCCTCCCTGCCATGATTTCCTCCTTGTTCCCCCTTCTCTGACACAGAGGTATTTGCAGCAACGATAACAGTTTTCAAAAAGAACCTTAATAAAATGCGCACGCATTTCTTATTTATTTTTTTTTAAAGGCTTGTGATTTCCTCCCAACAAAACTGTCACTGAAGCTGGTAACCGCATTTAGCAGGAATGATTAGAGATGTGTGACAAATTTACAGCAAAATGCACAGCAAAACTGGGAACATTTTTCTTTTCATCAGCTCTGTGAGAAGAGAGGAGGGGGAAACATGTTTTCCTCTCCCTTTCCGCCTGACAGAATACTCGAAAATTTAAGATAGGGGAGTGTAACTTCTGAATAATGTTTCTGATAAAGTATCAGCCGCTTTTTTAATAGAGAAAATACATTCTGGATGGCAATCAGTGGCCATTGATTAATCAACAGGGATGGGATATCTTGGCCTATCATAAAAAAGTAGAAAAAAAATTGCTCTCAGTTTTACGGCAGTTAATAAGGCAACATTTTTTGAAAGAAGGATAAAATGTGTTTGTCCCATAAGGGTCATATTTAAAATACTTATAAAACACACAGTGGTGTTTACATTTTGGTTCTGTACTTCTTGTGCCCACAAAAATGATGTAAAAATATAAGAGCCTGTGCTCCCATGGGAGGGACTAAACCACTTACTGCTTCAACAAAATAAAGAGCTTCAAGGTGTTTCTTTGCGGATTTAATCACTATCCAGCAGTCTTTCTTATCCTCTAGTTTCTAATGGAATATAAAATTTCACTTTTTTAGGTTAAGGTTAAAAAACAAAATGTATTTTTACATTTTACGTTTTTCAATAGATGATGTTTTTAGAGGGCATGGGCTTTATCTGCATATTACATATTTTAGATTAATATTCTTGAAACTGTTTTTAAACAATGTTGAAAACAGGTAGAATTCATAGATTGTATATGAAATCCTGAACAGAGTTAGTGAAACGCTGATTCTCCCAAGCAGAGGTACATCCTATATTGGGCTGAGATTATCAGCAGCAGAATGGAAAAAGATTAGGGGTGAAAGTATGTGGAGGCCTCAATCTAATGTAAGTTAATATTAAAAATTATGTCTGGAAGTCATTTAAATCCTGCAGTTATGGTTAAGTAGAGGGAAAGAAACAGTATTTAAGTGTTAAAGGAGGATATTGGCCTGTTGGTTGTTGGGTGGAGGGAATGTAAACGTATTGGACAACTTTGGGAAAATAGATCATAGATCGTTGTTAAATACCAGACCTTCCCTGGAGTTGCAGAACCTTAGTTGTGCTCCAGGAAAGGCTTATCAAGAGAAAAGAAGTGTTGTGAGGAAGGGGGATTTGGGATGATGGATGTCCCAGTTGATACTCTTGTCTGGAAGTGAATTGCTCATTTTTATACTTGGATTTTTATTGAAAAATATCTCAAGTATTACAGTGGTGCTTTAAGTTAAAATCAAGTCCTGAACGTGCCACAGGATAAAGATGATCTATGTAACTTGTGACAGTAGAAACATGTAAATTCTGTTTTATAAAATGTCACTTTTTTTTAACATTTGGGGGGCAAACGCTGAAGCATCCATGTCAGTGTTTTTGTTTAAACCTCTGTTTTTTAATGTTTTCAGGGAATTGACTGTAACAGCAAAAATTGTGTGGTTTTTTTATCTGTGAATCCAAAAGTGTTGATCATACTGTGTCACCAGGAGCTTTATGATGATAAATTTAAGTTTCCATTTGAACTGAGGTGTGTTTAATCACAGGTACTACACAGTTTTACCCATGCAGGTTTATGTAGATGAAGAAAATGACACAAGTAAGGGGAGGTGACAAAAGGAAAGGAAAATAAAGGAAGAAGGAGTTTTGTGATGCACTGCATCACCATTTTGATGGCTCGGGGAAGGGAAAAGGGCTTTGATTTTCTTCTTCATGGAGGAATTGAAGAGATCCTTACCCCAAAGGCCGCACTAAAATGCCACATAAAGTTAACATGTCACGATCATCGTGTGCCCTCATCAATAATCTTCCAGCGGTGTTGGGGTGTGGGATTATTTTTGACTCTGTTTCCCATCCTGAAAACCAGGGTACTGTTCCTCATCTGTCTTGCAAGGATGTTGTATTTACCAGGGAATGCATGCAGAATGATTTCTGAAAGATGCTCTAGAGTGCAAAGAATTATGGCATTGTTTTTATTCATGACTTGAGCTGGGTTTTAGTTAGTTGCACGCCTTTGTATGCCGCGTGTTGGGTTTTTACAGCAACGCCTGTGTTCTCTGGGTACCTAAGCAGAGCTTTTCATTTTCAAACTACATCATTCAAATGCTGGATTCGTACCAAATTCACCTCCTCCACACGTTCGAACCGCATTATTAATAATAATATGGTTGATTGCCGATGCTATATATTTGTTTTGCAGGGAGCTCGTTGAGAAGCTGGGCGTGTTAATAAGGTATGGTGCGTTTCTCCTGTGTTCTCAGCAAGGCTCCTGCCTGGAGCACGCAACTGGCACTGCCCATACTCTCTTTCCACCACCGCTCCTAGGCAGAGCACGCGGGCGTTTTTCAATTCACCAGATCACTCACAAGTTACCTCCAACCCAACCCTGTCATTGCGATTCGTCACGCTCGCGGTGGATGCTTTCATGTGCTGCGTCTCGCCGGAGTCTCATCGCGCCGGGCCGGTGCCACGGGGTACGAGGCGGCAACAAAGATCTCAAGCGTAGTTTAAAAGGTAGCACTTATAAAAGAGGGGGAAATAATGGCTGCGATCGCTGCTAGGTGTCCTGTTCCCACAGATCCTGCAGCCCTTCCTTGCTCTCAGAGTCGTAGGAAAAGCTGAGTTGTAGGAACTCTCAGTAGGCCTTACCCACTGGGCCACCCTAAGCCTGATGTGCCTGGCACCCTGATTTGTCTGGCACCCTCAGCGTGGAGAAGCCCTGGCGTGGTGTTTCTGGAGGGAATACACTGGGGACAGTGTGAAAAGTGTCGGAGGAGACTCTCCCTAATCACCTTTTGGCTGGCTCTGTGGGAATTAAGATGGTGCTATGAATGGACCTCTGGCTGTGCAGAGTTTCTGGCTTTGCCACAGGTTTCTGGGGTGCCCTTGGACAAACCATCAAAGGTTGCTTTATCTCTTGTTGGAAGCAGTGAAGTTATGCTGTTCCTCAAAGTAAAAAAAAAAAAAAAAAAAAAGGTGAGAACAAAATAGGTCTGCTTTTCCTCTGTTCTTCATCTGGAAAATGCAAGTCATAATTTTCTCATAATCCTTTCCCATCTGGTTTCTAGATACTGGAAATTGTGGCTTAAATATGTTTTCATACAGTCCCTAACATAATGGTTTCTTGGTCTCCGCGATGACCCTCAGGTCATAGGAACTTTATGGTAATTTCTGTCGAGAGATGCTGTTGCACTGTCAAGTTTCCTTCTGTGGGGAGTTAAGGACAGTCTCTGCACCTCCTCCTCCTCTGGAGGCTCCAGTGGTTATTTCCTTTTGTGGCGCCCGGTAAACTTTTGTTTCCTGTCGGCCCAGGTTAGTTCTGATAATGATTTGGTTACAAATACACCCATGTGAGTTTTGGCACAAAACGTGTGCCAAGCCTTTAGCATGGAAGGTTGGAATTCCAAGCCAAGGAATGGCTGCCTCGAGGTTCCCTCTTACATTTCTCCTTTCAGTCACTGGAAGTGTGCTGAAGCTGCTTTCTTCAGATTGCAATAAATTTCTGTCTCGGGAAAAGAGAGGTTTTGAATTAATGCTGAACTACATGAGTGGAGAGGATGAGAGGATTTTTTGGGAGTGAAATCTTTTGTAGAGCTTGGAGGAGGGTGGCTGTCCTCAGGAAGAACATTTCCAACCCCATCACCAAGGGTATGATGTTACAGCAGATCAGTCAGTGCTGGGGAAAGTTGAGGAGGAACCAGTTCATCAGACATGTGGTTGCTTAGCCAGTGGATCTGTATTGCTGCTGGTATTTTGTGATATTTAAAGCCAGTTGGTCATGGATATTGTGAGAAAAGATGTGTCCCTCTGCCTCCCCTCCTTTTCATGGTTCTGGCAGAGCTTTTGGCAGAGCTCACCAGCTACCAGGAGAGGAGCAAATCCAGGTGTGCACAGCCTCAGTCCTGTTGGAGCACTGTCGATCATGGAGTTGGTCAAGTTAAAAAGGATCTGACAAGGGCACCACTAATCCATGTCCCTCGGTGCCACATCCACAGAGCTTTTCATGCCCTCTAGGGACAGGAACACTACCACTGCCATGGGCACCCTGTTCCAGTGCCTGACCACCCTTGCAGTCAAGAGATTTTTCCAATATCCAATCTAAAGCTCCCCAGGCACAGTTCGAGGCCATTTCCTCTTGTCCTGTCCCTGTTTCCTGAGCAGAGCCTGAGCTCACCTGGCTGTCTACTCCTGTCAGGGACTTGTGCAGAACCAGGAGGTCCCCCCTGAGCCTCCTTTTGTCCAGTCTCTTTCCCAGCTCCCTCAGGAATTCTCCAGCCCCTTCCCAGCTCCCTTCCCTTCCCTGGACACGCTCCAGCCCCTCAGGGTCCTTCTCGTAGTGAGGGTTGCAGAGCAAAACACAGGATTTGAACCGAAGCCTTGAAAATTCCATCATTAAGCTCCACCCCTGGAACTCCCAGCGCAGGCACAGACTGCCAGCAGGTGATGGATTTTGGGAGCATTTTGGTGTCTGTTGAAGTTAACAAGAGTTTTTGGGGTGGTTTTCTTTTGCGATCCCAGCGAAGCGCGAGGTGTGGAAGTTCTGCCGTTCGCTTTTTTCCTCACAAGAAGGTTTTTATGTCTCATTAAAAAGAGGAGGGGTGGTCCAGGACACCCTGGATTTGGGTGTGTTTGTGCTCTGCCCGAAGTGCAGTGAGAGTCTCCTTGCCTTCCCCACCCGCCTGGCATTTTTTTGTGTGCGTTTCCCTCGCTGTGACCGAGTGTTGCTATAATAAGATTAGGCCTGGACTTTTCATTGCTGCCTCTCAAGTTTCTGTGAACATGTTCTCAGATTGTAGGCATCTGCTCAAATACGCTTCCTGCAGACAGGCTCTGCTGCCCTCTCCCCTCCTGCAAAACGAAAGGGATTGAAAAATGACAATGCTGCCCGAGCCCTCGCGTTTCCTGAGGAGATGCAGGATCTCGTTGCAGCTGATATTCAGAAGATGCTTTTTTTTTAGTGATTTGGTCGACAATGGACAGGAAGAAAAGGTTAAATAGTAATGAGAAACTCCGCTAATTGCACTTTTGAGGAGTGGTGCTGTAAGTGATTACACGCATGATTGAAAACCATACGTCGGCTCCACAAATACAGCCTGACCTACCTGTATATTTTCAATAAGAAATAATGTCTCCTATTTCTAAGAGAAACTAAAAAAAAAACCCCAACCCTCACCCCGCTGTTTTTAGCTATATACAAATGATAAAAGCAAAGACATCAAAGTGTGCAGCCTTTCAACTCATGCTCAATTAGAATAAAAGTTTGGTGGCTGTTTTAAACATTTCGGGCTAACTAACTGTGACAGCATCTCAGCTCTGCAAATGGGATGATTTTGGATTGACTTTTGATCTGACTGACAGTTTCTTATACACTTCAGTGTTGGTTTATGGCGTACAAGTCTGCATTTGAATCCACATGTGACTAATTAGAAACTGTTTATGGGCCGTGTGTATACGTTCACACAAGAGTAAAAGGGTTATTTTCAAACTGGAGCCATGTTATTAATGAAAGAGTTAATTTAACAAGGTGGTTGATATGCTACTTTTATAGTGTCTACAGCAAAGATGTGAAAAATAAAAGCACAAAAAGTGTGTGTTTAGCATAAAGAGTGAATATATATAAACGTTAATGTCAGATATGGAAATTATAACAATGAAAATCTTTTCTAAAGATCATCTGTAATTGTTTGGCTGCTAGAGGAAAACAACAGGTTGAATTTTAGGCAGGTTTCAGAGTGCTTTTAGTTTATGGGTATTGTAGAAATTTCGCTGTAATTTCATTCTTTGCCTTGCTGTATAAAACATGACAGAAGAACGTGCATTTATGTTGATCTCTTCATGTAACTTCACGGGAAGGGCTCCTCACACCTCAAGTGGAATCCGTGCCCTCAAATACACCTGGGGGGCTGGAAAAGTCTGCAAAGAGGAGTTCCAAGATGAACACAAGCATAATAACACTTTCCTGATGAAATAATGCTCCCGTGTCACGGAAAACGGAACTGTCAGCACTCCTTTGTCGGCCTCTCCCAGGCTTAAGAAAGGGTCCTTGACAGTTTCAGCATTGCCTTTAAATATCTTATTGAAATGTAGATTAAGACTGTACATCTTATAATAGTTGGAAAGCCTTTTCATTTTAAGTCTTGTAGAAAAGCAAGTATTAAATAAGTATTAACTTTAGCAGTTATATTTTAGCATTTTTCCTCAGGTTGATCCCTGCTAGACCTAATATTTAGATTTATTTAAAGAGGCAGTAGATTACCTGCCAGTACAGTAGTAGGGCATTGTGCATTCCTCTGAGTCTCCATAAAGTAAGATTAGCTGTATCTTTTATTAGTGCCATCATCTCTCCTGTATTTCACAAAGGTGTCCTGTGTGTGGGTGCTGCTTTAATCAATGATGCCTCAGTGTTCCTGGTTTAGCATTTTCAAATGCTTCTGCCATCCGTTTAATATTAACTTCTTTTAAATAAAATGCTGCTGAAATCTGTTCTATAAGTAGGGCTTTTCCAGACTCTCCTGTAACTCAGAAATCCTCATTATCCTGTTCTTATAATTTAGTGATGTGAAACACAGTTGAGTGCAGATTGTATTTATTAGTCTGGACTCTGCTTGATGTGTAGGCTGCTTTTCCATTTCCTATGTAAAACAATGATATTTTAAATCAGTTTGTGGGGCTCGTTTTCTGGGTGCTAATTTTGGACTCTTGGACATGCTGGAAAAAACATCAGAAAATCCATTTCCGCAGGTATTGGTGTCTTGCTTTGCCTTAGAAAAAGATTTAAATTACCTACAATAATTAATCATTTGCGTACCTCGGGTTTGGCGATGTAAATCTCCACCAGAACCTTTAAACAATGACCAAGGTCACAGGAACTTTGACTTCAAGGTTGTGACCTGGATGTAACAAGGTAGCCTTGTTATTATCTTTATTTCTTAGATGACCCTTATTTCTTTTATTCATATATAATTTACATGATGTATGAAATTAACTTGATTTTTCACAAAGCTTGGCTTATCAGAAGGATAATTTCCAGCTGCACAGATGTGATGCAGACCTAATTGAAAGCCAATAAACACACAATTTATCCACTCTGACCTTTCAGAATGGATCCCTGCCTTAAACGAGTGCAAGAAATACTGGGCTGGGCTGGCACTTGGGCAGTTCATACTTGCTGGATGTGTACAAATAAATATTTGAGTACAGACAAGGAGATATCAGCCTCGGCTCACACGAGATGGGGACTGGGCAGCAGAAGGAAATGATTCATGAATGAAAAGAGAGACTGAGCAGTGCAGGAACTCGATTCAAAAGAATATTAAAACACTCCCTGGGAGTTCCTCAGTCCTGTGGTAGCAGTTCAGACCCCAGATGGCCAATTCATAAAATTCTGCAATTGTGTGGGAGATTCTGCTGGGTATTTTCACGGCCTTTGAAAATACCAAGGTATTTAAATATTCCAGAAGTTCTCTTTTTCTTCCGGATGCTTGGGTGGGCTTAAATATGAGCCCTACCCTTGAGCTGGGTATTTGGACTTTTATTCTGTGATTCTGTCAAGAGCAGAAGGAAGAAAAGTTTTCCTGGGAGTTTTAGTGGTCAAGTAAAAATTCCTCAAAGATGCAAAGACCGGAAGGGATCTGTTTGCCTTTAATTGGTGGAATATCTGTCTCAGGACTTTGGGTGTGAGCAGTGGTGGTGAAGAAGAAAACAAGGAAGTATCTTTAGCTGGAGATGTTTAATGCACACCAGATTTATCAACTGAAAAATTTTGTGATCTTTTTCTCTCTTTTTTTCTCTCTGTCCCTCCTTTCCTTTCTTCTACAAAACCATAGCCCTCCAAACTTCTTGTGCAAAAATATTACAAACAAAATATTAATGTATTTTATTTCGCTGGGGTTTGGTTGGTTTGGATGGGGAGCAAAAATGCAACAATAAGATACTGTGTTTTGGCTGAATTTTCTCCTTTTGGGAAAAATAATCTAGAGTGGGATATTTCACTGTTTTAAAGCTGTTCCACAAGCTACCAGGTCTTCAGAAAGCTTTGCTGTGATGAAAGAGCACAATTTCGTGTAATTAATTTAAATGATGGGAAGAGACTAATCTTGCATGTCCTTAGTCATGTAACTGTGTTCAGCCCTCTGGTAGGGATTTGTAAACCAGAGGATAACGCAGTTTTTTGCACAGGAATGAGAGGAATGTTCAGCCCCACGGTGTGCAGGCATTCATGGTGGAGTTGTTTGGGTTTTTTCCCCCATTTCGGCCTTGAAATGCACGTTAAAGTTTTTATTTAAAATGGTGCAAGGCTGGAAGAGCACCAATAAAATCGCTGTCATTTCTCTGGATTTATACCCAGTGATATGAGGGAGGACTTTGTCCTCCTGGTCTGTGCTTTGACGTTCAAATCAAACTGAAATGTTGAAATGGAGCGCATGCAGAAATGCAGTGCTCTAGTTTGATGTTGAGCCAAAACCATGGAAAATAATTGAATTTCCCATAGTTTTGATAAAAAAAACCATGAACGGCTCCAAGCTCGCTCAAGCTGAGTCCAGAGATTTCCGGCAGTGAGACGTCAGGAATTCTTGAAAAACTTTGGGAATTCAGCGAATTTGGGATGAATGTGGACTGAGGTTTGTGTTTAATTACAGAATCTAAACCCAAGCAAATTTTGTCTTTTTTTTTTTCAGTTATGTAAGGGAGTTTGACCCAGGTCCTCGACAGAGCTGCTCATTTCAGATGGATCCTGATGAATCCTGCTGTGATTATTACATTTTATTACAAGTTCTGCACTGAACATGGCCAGAAATGCTTTGTGGCAGTTACTAAAAAAAGGAGGTTACTCAGCATCATGATTAAGATGCCTATTTTAAGAAAGTTGTTTGATTTTCTGTTTGGTTAGACAGAGCTTTCCAGCTCTTTATCTGCCCTGCCAAATTTTGGGGGTTTGGGTCTGGTTTTTTTCCTCTCAAAACAACACAATCGCTTTATATAATTTTTAAGTTTTTGTTTCCTGCTGAGGCTGGTGGATGTATTCAAGAAAATAAACTCCCCAATAATAATGATTGGATGCAATTAAGGATTTTTTGGTAGTCCTTTAACATTTTGCTGTGTGCTCTTGTGCTCCCTCTACTGACTTTCCACCTGGGAATGACAGAGAACTGCTACTACAGAGAATTTCCTGACACCATCACTAGGAAGAATATCTTGTTTTAATTAAAAAAGAAAAAAAGACTTTTTTTTTTTTTTTTTTTTTTTTTTTTTTTTTTTTTTTTAATTTTCCCATTTTTTTTTTTTTTTTCTTCAAATTTCCACTAGTTCTTGCAGTTTTGGAAATACAAGAGGGAAAATAAATGGATGTTTGCAGATAAAGGAGAAAAATACCCTCTTTTTTCTGATATTGGGGAGAATTCAAACACAGTGAGGAGGTAATAAAGAGGCAAGAGACTCTAATACTTGATTTGATGGAGAGATAAAGGATTATAGGATAATATAGAGAACATGGAAGCCATTGGAAGAAATCTACATATGCGTCATTTGTTACCTCTGTTCAGTCCCATGAAACTCCAGGAAACTCTTCAGAGAAAGTTATTGAAATCCATAGTGAAATTTGGGATTGGAAATCCGGAAATTTTTCATTGTAGCAACAGAAGTCTTTAGAATTCATAAGAAATTAAGACTAAAATTGCCTTAATTAAAAGTCTCTTAACTTGTCTAGACCAGAGCTGTTTTCAGTCAATGAAAATGTTATGTGAAACAAGGAACTGATTCAACAAAGAAATCATATCTGAGTACAGGTTTGATATTTTCCTTGATGTGATCTACAGTGTTGAAAGTTTTTTGATTTTAAAATCTCTGTTGGAATGAGCCTTGGAGACATTAGGAAGTGGTTTCACTCCACAGTGTGCATGTCACTTGCGACTTAAAAAATTCAATTTCAGTAATTTGAAGAATAAGCCACTTGATGTGCTTGGGTTTTTTGTTCACCTTCATATGCTTTTGGTGTTTTTTTTTTCCTCTAATTAGTGTCTGGTGATGAGATGAGTTCTGGGAATAACAGCAACTTACATGTGGGGATGGGGAAATCTGTCCTTGGACTCTTGGTAGAACATTTCATCTGCAGAAAGCTGCAATCGTTGTGTATTTTTCTGTTAGTTCATTAGTCACGGGAGTTAATTACCTGTGAGGTCACATAAGACTCCTCTTTTCTTGGCAGGTCAGCTTGTTGTGACCTGTGGGGTGTTTTTTTGTGGGAGCCACATGGGTTGGGTTTCACCTCCCTGACTTTTCCTGCCTGTACTTTAGCACGGATGTCATGTGGGGTGCCATTATCATGGAATGGTTTGGGTTGGAAAGGACCTTGGGGGTCACCTAATTCCAGACCCAAATGAGTCAGCAGAGACGGATTCTGGCTTCTGAGGTGTGGTAAATAAAGTGAATTTTGGCCAGGAGTACCTGTTCAATGAGGAGCTCCTGCTGCATCCTCTGGTGGTGGGGTGCCCCATCCCCATTCCCATGTCCTGCCATTCAGAGGCTGCACAGATCATCTTGTTGGGCACCTGAATCAAGCCCTGCATTTTTTCCTTTTAGTTAAATAAATTATTCCCCAGAATATTTATCCCCCTTTTGATGTGCATTGACTTTTGAGGGGTTTTGGAACGACCAGCTGAGACACAGATACCTTGTCAGGTAAAGAAAACATCACCAATGTCTGTGAGATGAGCCAGTGAATTCTGTTGCAGAGTTTTGGGGTGGTTTTTTCTGGGTTTTTTTTTTGATGTTTAGGTTCTTTATATTTTAGCTTTATCTGATGATTCATTTTCCCCATTGCTTTAGGGGAATTCTGGCACCCTAGTTCCAGGTCTAAATATTTTTATTTCCGAATGAACCCAAAAGCTGAAGTGATGAAAACACATATCTGTAAGGCTGACAGTACCACAAGATGTGCAATTATTTGGGTTCCTGTCATACTGCATTAATATAAATGTTAAAATATCCCTAATGTGGTTTTAGAATAATTTTTTTTTAAATTATATGTATTGCAAATAGAAGTATATGAGGCTTCTGAATGACTTTGACATTAAATGGGGTTTTACTGGAGGATTTGAAAACACTCAGAATGCTCCTGGCAACTCCAAAATATTTTCTCTTCAAAGACTGAAGCTGGGTAATGCCAATGTTAGGTAGAAAAACTGTGAGACACTGAATCCCATCCGTACCAAATCCTCCAGGTTGATTTTTCTCACGTGATTATGTCACAAACCTTTCTCTTCTCTCTCCCTGCCACGCTGGGACTGGAGGAAGGAGAAAGGACCACCCTGGGTGATTCTCCTCCTCCAGCCAGAGGTGAAAATTCACTGCAGATGCTGTGCTGAAGTCACGTGCAGCGACCAGCTTGAAGTGTGAATCCGTCACTTGCTGAACGATTTGTCATGCAAAAGTCATCCCAGATTGCTTTTCCCTTTTTGCCACCTCTCCCAAAAGCCCTGTGGTAGATTCCAGGACCCCAAGACTCACAAATGTATCTAGTGATATAATTTTGTCTCACATAAATGAAGCAAAATTTTCTTGAATCCAAAATACTAAAATTCTCAGATGATTCATGTTTTACTGAAATATTTAATTTTTAGATTAAGATTTATGAATCTACTGCCTTGTTTTGACCTGAACTAGAGTGAGTTGTTAGAACCATAAGGATTTTTTCTGAGTTTTCTTGCTTTTTATGTGAAGCACCAGTAATAAGGAAACTTCAGATAGAAAGAAAAAATTAAAAAAAAAAAAATAAAAAGGAGAAAGAATTGTCATTGAAACGCAAAACTAAACTGTTTGTGTTTCAAACAACTCATCTGGGATCCTATAAGTTATGCACCAGCATTTTATTCAAATAGTTACTAAATAGGGAATACCTGAGGTAGTTTTTAGGTGGTTCATGTGTTCTTTATTTTCATCCTTGACTCTCATTTTTATTTGCAGTGGATTTCAGGTTTCTCTTCTTTGATTGCAGCTTGAAAATGGGGCTGATTTTCTTTCCTGAGCTGCTGGCTACCACTGATTGTTGTTTGGAGCTACTTCAGGTGCAATTTTCTGCCTCTTCCCATGGATGACTGATCCACCTACAGGAAGAGCTGGGAGCTGGTTCATCCTTTAGCAGAATACTAAGCACAGGCTTGGCTTTAAGATTTATCTAATTAATAAAAAAATAATAAGAAAACTTCTGCCCAGGGCCCAGAGTCCTTCAGCATCATTTGTCTTTGCTGCTTTTCTTTGTCCTCTCTCAGTGGGGACGTAGAGGGGTATAAAAAGAAAGGGTAACAAAAATATATTGGTTAAGACTTGGGTCCACTTTCAGGAATAGGTTGGAATAAATTTCTCTCCATGTTAGACACCGCAGATGAGATTTTCCTCCGCGTTGCACTTGGCTTTATATGAATGTAGCTGAGAAATCTCTCAAATTTCCTTTCTGTTGGAGGAATATATTTAATTATAATTGTCAGAATGGTTTGTGATGATCCTATTTGCACAGGTGGAGTTATATTTGTTTTGACTCCTGTATATTTAGTTTTGCGAGTATTAAAGCAGCAACCCAGTGATTCCTTGTTATTACTCCCTCTGATAATACCCTTTTCTGTCTCGTAAATAATAATAAAAAGTGAGTCATCGATACTTTGCAGCTTCTTAGCTACAAGGTGTCTGTAAGAGAAGTCAGTGCATTGCCTCGAGGGAGTAGATTAAAGGGAAAATGAGTGTGTTTCTGCTTACTTTCTTGGCTCATTGCTTTATGGATATGTGGGATCTAAGAAATAAATGGTGGTCAGAAAAGAACAAACACATTTATTAGGGCAGTTAGAAAGAGACAGTGTTTTGCTGTTTGCCAAGGTCCTTCTGAGCAGCACGTTTGGCAGCTACCAAATGACATGGCCTGCGCAGAGCTGATTTTGACGAAGCCTCTGGGATGTGTTAAAAAGTAAACGAGAGCAAATCACGTACTGGAAAGCATAACTCAATCAAGGAAAAATGTATGATTAAGGGCGACATGGGCAAGGAAAGCTTTGCCAGAGCTCAGGGTAAATATTTGTATCAGTGTGAAGTGAAAGCTTCACATCGCTGATGTCAAGCAGCTGGAATTTTCATTGTTTATAAACTTTTGTTGTTACAGTTGGGTTTTGGCAGAAAAGGTACCAAAGAGGGAACTGTTTCCCAGCAAGAAAGTCTGAGTTTTGATAGAGCAGCTTGAGCAGATAGGAACGCAAAGATGCGAAAATTTGTGGGCCTTTTTTTAAAAATAGCATCTCATGTGACCACCAGTTGCCTTGTGATGTGCAGCTGACTCGTCCTGCAGGAGTTTTTTTGTGTGTTTTGTGGGCAAAAAAACCCAAGGCTGACCACCAGCCTCCTCTCACGAAGGTGACCAGCAACAGTCAAATTGAGATTTAAATACTTGCTTTAATAATTTCAGCTTTACCTTGTTCCGAGCCCAGAGTTCATTCATCTTCAGAGAACATTGCCAGCATGAGTCAAATACTTTAATGAGAGAAATATGACCTACTTGGGGATTCAGCCCAATTTTTGGGTTCTATCCAGGAGCCTTAAGATAAACTAATAAGCCTTTTCCTCCCACCCCTTACCCTCAATGCACTTAAACTGCAGCTATGGGCTTGTGTTGGTATATTTCACACCATGTTTTATTCAGCAAGAGTATTTTGAGGATTTTAGAGCTCTAATCTGTGGTGGTATCAGTCTTGGGGTAGAATTTTTTTATTCCACAAGAAGTACAAGGCTGGTTTTCGTTGTTGCTCTCTAGGTTGGGCCCGTCCTTGTAACACAGGAGGGAAGTTGAGTCACTTTGAGTGGATATTTTAAACTCTGGAGGTTCCTGTGATCTGGGTCTTAATCCCAAAAGTTTGGTGTTTAGCCTTTATTGAAGGTGAATTTACAGCTGAGCAACACTGAATCCTCCAAGGTATTTAAAAGCTCATTGGGAGAAAAAAAATAAAATTAAAAAATGAAATTTTCTCGGGTGAAAGCTCTGAGACTGGTGTTTGGATTCCCAAGTAACGAGTTACTGAGCCTTTAAAGGAACCTGGGCTCTGCTGAAGAGTTGGATCTGTATGTGAAGGGTGTGTGTTTCTGTTGCATATGTGAAGATGCTTCAATTTCAAGAGCTTTATATTTTTGTCAGGGTAAACCAGGGGCTACCCCTGCCAGTGAGAAACAGAGCTCTGCAAGAACCTAACAACATTACCCAGCTGCACTAAGAATAGAAATCAAGCCCCTGCTGGTATAATTAAGAAATCTTCACTTCCAGTCCCTGGGCTTTTGAGACCTGGATCACTAACTAATTCCAATTTAGAGAGCTTTTTTGATAAGAGCTTTTGTAAACTAGGAAATAAGCTGAGAATGAAAACTTTTCAGTGCGAGTATTTTAGCTGCGCGCTCAGCCTGTTCAGTGTTATTTAATGTTTGGTCTGTCCTGGAGGGAAATCAGATATATCAGCATTGAATTGAAGAAATACAGCACACTCATGCTCCTAAGGGTTTTGTAAAAAAAAAAAAAAAAAAAAAAAAAAAAAAAAAAAAAAAAGTGGCACTCATCCATGGTCTCGGATCTTACATTTGGAAAAGAGCAGCAATTTCATTCATAAATGTAGGGGCTGGCCATGCAGCCTCATGGCAAAGTAACCTCCTGTGAGTTCTGGCTGCTTGGAGCTCTGGGTGATGTAGGGGTAGAAATTCAGGCTGGGCACAGATTTTTTTTTTTTCTTGATTAATTTGATTTTTTTTTCCTTTTATTTCCCCTTCTTTTTTTGTTATGTGAACTTTCTAGTTGATTCTGGTCTTGTTTGCACTGGTGTGGGAGTTGTGGCAGGGAGTTGCTGTGGTTGACAGTGATGGGAAGGATCAATGTCACCTGTTCTTTTATTCTCCAAACAAGATTAAATATGTATTTATCAATATATCCTCTCCACAAATGGGAAGCATTTGTCAAGGAGGAAAATCATCAGAAGCCTGACTGAACATCATCTGCTTTTTTTTTTATATACAAGCACTTACTCTTGCTTTGTTTCCATTATAGCTTCTATTCTGCTCATCTCATTCTTGCTTCAGGTTTTATTAATTTCCTTTATTCCTCACCAGTTGGCCACTCCTCCCGCAGTTTCTTTGAGGCAGCAGGCAAATTTGGTGCTACTTCTGTGTGATTCAAGCCTCATAACCCACACATTGCAGGAGGTTTAAAGACACTGGTGAGATCACCCACCCACTCATTACTTATTATTATTTTATGTATCATGGTGTAACAGGTCAAATATCTGCCTCGTAAAAGTGTGCACGGAGAGGGAAGTGCTGCACAGGAGACGGAACAGAGTATTCCATTTCCAACGCTCCTGCTGGCATCCAAATTGCTCAGTCTTTCCTACTTGGCTTTGTCACCTGGGATGAAAGAATGGTAAACCCCTGTGTCACTTGGGAGCTGTGTAAATTTTGGACATACTGGACCGTGAGGTGAGATAATAATAATAATAATGTTTATTAAAAATTCTCGCAAGAGCTGGAGGGTTTTTAAATTCCTTGTCAGTTCTTTCAAGCAGTGAGTGGATAAGAGGGTTTTTCACAGAATCACAGAGTGGGTCAGGCTGGAAGGGACCACAGTAGGGTCATCTGGTCCCACCTCCCTGCTCCAACAGGGCCATCCCAGAGAAATGGCACAGGATTGTGCCCAGGTGGTTCTGGGAGACTCCACAGCCTCTCTGGTCTCTGTGCAGAGCTTGGTCACTGCACTGGAAAGTTCTGTCTCCTGTGCAGGAGGAATTCCTGGGATCAATCCCCTCTGGTGCCGCGCTTGAGCCCCTGGAGCAGAGCCTGGTCCTGCTCAGTCCTGCAGGAAGGGACACCCAGGGATGAGGTCCCCTCTCAGCCTTCTCTTTCCAGGCTGAGCAGCTCTACTTCCCTCAGCCTTTCCTCAGCAGGGAGATGCTCCAGGCCCCAAATTTCTGTTAGATCGGGGTAACACCTAAGAACCTTTTACTAATTAACAAATTATGATCCACTACCTTATTCTCAGTGAAGTTTTTCTTTTTTGTCTTGCTCACCTCCTTTGCTCCTTCCATGATTTGATGCACCATCCTAATTTGTGTCTTTCCAAACAATGTTATGTCAGGAATACAAATGTAGGAATTTCTTTAATGGGAGGGGGCTTTAACTTCTCAACAGATCTGGAGACTTGGAACCAAATGGATCTCTCAGATTTGATCCAGCACAAGGGCTGGGGTGGGCCTGAATTATCAGAAAGGAACACCATGTGCTCGAAGTACCTGTTTATTCTATTTTTGGTTTCTTCTGTCACTTAAGAAGCAGAGCTCCTTGTGTAAGGTGCACACAAGGTGTAGGAGATGGCAGGAGATCTTGGAGTTGTTCAGGCTGGAAAAGACCTCCCAGATCCTTGAATCCAACCATTAAGATGAGTGAAGGAGCTGCCCAGAAGCTGGACCACACCTGTTGATGTTCTAATCCCTTCTGGGCCCGGTGGAGATGAGTTTTGGCTGCAGCTCTGTCCCGGTTGCCCAGTTGGTGGCATTTCCTCCCCATGGATGGTGTGGGGAGGCTGGCCTTGGGCTGGTGCCCTGCCCAGTCAAACTTCTGAAGACCAATGCTTGTGCATCCAGCTTTTTTTTTTTTTTTTTTTCACGAGGGATTTCCATCTCCTTCCTGGGAAAGCTGCATCCCAGGTAATGGGATGGGAGGGACTCCATGGGCACCAACATCAGAGCTGGAATTTGTGTCCAAGGCTCTTTTTTCAAAGTAGAAAATAAGAATATTTTCCTTGATGCTTTTAGAGGCTGTCTACTGCTTTTAAAAGTTGCAACCCCAGTCATGTTTGAAGCTTGAATTAATTTGATTTTTTTTTTGTAAGGAGGGCAAGAGTACAATTTAGACAAACATTTTTTTATATATATATATATATTTTTTTTTTTTCCTGGAATGATGGAACTACTGCACTGCAATCAAGCTGCAATAAAAATGTGAAATACTGTCAGACGATACGAAGCTGGTGCAAATGAAAGCCAGCGATAGAGACGGAATCCTAAAATAAATTCCAGGAAAAAGCAGGCTATTTACTTTCAAAATACGGAAAGTAAACTAACCTTAAAAGTACTGGGACAATGCGATGGCTTTGGCTGTGTACAGAAATAGAAATGCAGATCGCTTGTGCGGTGAAAAGAATTGTTAAAAAAACTAAAATAGTAAAAATAAAATAAAATAAAAATTCGGGAGCAGGCAGCGGAGGGAAGCCAGGGCTGGAGGAGTCAGCTTTGCAAAGGGGACTGTAGGTGGAGCTCGGATCTGCGATTCCTCGCTCCGGCTCCACAATGAAGCAATTGTTTGCTCGGCAATTCCTCCTCGCCCCTGGGCGCTTTTTTGGTGGCGGTTGCGTGTTTATTTTGAGGCGCACCTTTCGCGCCGGGGCTGTCCCGGAGCGCTCGCGTCCCCCGGGGATGGACGCAGGGATGGATGGAGGGATGGATGGAGGGATGCGCAGCCTCGGGGCGGCGGGAGGAGCGCGGGCTATTCCCGTGGCATCCCTGGGCTTCGCGGAGCCAAGAAAACCTTCTCAGGGAACACCTAATCCTTGGGCTGCCTCCAAGCACCACAATCTCTCCGCACAACTGACACGGGCCGCTTGGGACACTTTGAGGGCTTTAGGTGTGTCTCTCTCTCTCTCTCTCTTTCTCTCCCTCTGAAGTCAGCCACAGCCAAGCATGAGGCAAATGCGCCCAGACCAAAGAAAATAAATTATGTGGGCTCCAATTTTCAGCAGTTATGAAGTATTAAATTACACATCTGAGGAATTCGCTCGGGGATTAACCCTTGGGATCCCGCACGGAAGGTTCTGGTGGCTCCTCCTTGCCCCGCGTTTCAAAGGCACGCGGGTCATTGATCACAGGGCTGGAGCGCTAATTGAAATGCGCGTCGTAATTAATTGTCAGCAGTAAAAAAAGGGAGAATTGGAACATGTGGAAGAGAGACCTGGTACCTGTGCAAAAAGCTGTGTGGGGGGGGTGGGGGATGAAGAAGCAGCTCTGGGTTTTGCCACTTCTCAGGCTCATCCTGCCCTCAAACTTTTATTTAAAACTATAAAGTTTTAGCTTCTGTTTTGGAGCCACGAGTGTAACTTCCAACACGACATTAGCAGGCACTCCAGCACAATTAACATGGCCTCTGGAGCTGCATCTTCATTCAGGTTTGGAGAAGTGCTCGTGAGCTGCTGCGATTCTGCTGAATTTCTTGCTGAAAAGGCATCGGCATCAGTGAGAGATACAAAAAAGTACAGCCTGCCCTTCCTCCCTCAAGTATTTCTGGTTCCCCACAACCATCTGTAACATCAAATATCTGGTACGTTGTGTTGCTGAAACTTAGAAGTGTAAACCCCACACTGGAAAAACAAACGGCTAATTTATTTATTTATTTATTTATTTATTTATTTATTTATTTATTTTTTACAAGAGGATTTTTAAAGGTATTTTCTTAAGCAAATAATTAGCCCGTGGAAGGGATAGTGATAAAGAAATAGACAATTATTCAGAAGGAGGCTTGTTCCCCCCACTCCCCTGTTATTGCACTAATTAAGGTTTGTGGTCTTCTTTCAAACCAATCTGAAACTGAGTTTTGTAATAACTCCAGGAAGCTGTTTTGTTGGTAAGTTCCCTGAAGTTGATGCACCCTTGCTGCTGTCTCCTGGCACATACAGCTTTCTGTGGATAAAAATCAGTGTTTGCAATCATTACACATTTTATTCTCTTTTTTTAAAAAAAAAATCTTGGAAGGACCTGATCCTAAAAACGGTGAAAAACAATATTTTGTNAAAAATTTTTTCAGAAAAAAAAAAAAAAAAAAAAAAAAATCTGGGAGATAGCATTTAATCTTCACATTGGGCAAATTGGGATAATTCCTCCTGCTGGTCCCTGCCCTGCCCTGCTGGGGCCATGGGTGGCTGTGTGGTGGCCCTCTCCCAGAAGGGACACACTGTGGGGCTCATGGATCGTGGGGCTGCTGGCCTGGCCACACAGGAGCTGGAAGTGGAGTGGAAGGGACACATAAAAAAATTTGGAGGTCGCTTCTGAGGCCTCAGGGAATGCTGTGGCCCCGTTGCCTGTAACCTCTGTGGCAGGATGGAAATGACAACGACCCTGTAAGATTTTTGGGCTTGCAAAACGCCGTGTGTATCATTAAACTGCTTTTATGCCTTATGTACCTCTTAGAGATGACATGTTTACGTGGTTTGTATTACAGATGAATATCTCTCTGGCCTGAGAGTGTCTTTCCAAACTCCCTTATTTCTCATTTCCCGTCCTCAGTGACACAATAGATTTAAAGTGCAAGGTAATTTTCCACCTCTGTATTTTTAGAGAGGGTTTCACTGAAGAATAGACCCAGTGTTTGAGGGGGTGGCAGCTGTAAGCATCAGTAAAAGATATAAGTTGTAGAAGATAAGGCATGGAGGAGGTATAAATACCATTTCTGTGTAGATTGGAAATGGCTTCAAAAGTGAGGATATGTTTCTTTTATAGTAGTACATTCTCCTTAAAGTCTGCTGTAGTAGGGAATGAATCAGGATGTGCATGTGTGTGTAGGGGGTTTCCTTTTTTTATTTTTTTTTTAGGGATCACTTATTTTTTGATGTTCCTTTCGGTAGTGTTGCAGTTTTCCAAGAGTTTCCAAAAACAACTTGCTGGATTCAGTGTTCTGAGTACATTTTTTTTTTTTTCCCCAAACTGATATGTGGCATGAAAATTCATGTGAAGTGGGAATATTTGAAAGTAAAGAAAGGGAAGTTCAGTACTGGAGTGATACCATGAAAAAAGTGAGTCTCTTCTATATGCACAAGCAAATGGGCAGCAAGAATAAATGACTGATTTATTGACTTTATAGGTAGTCTTAAAAGCTTTTTGGCTAAAACTTGGTAGAGAAACTATCCTATGGCTATTTTTGAGGTACATGGGCTTTTTTTAATTACTCTTAGTCCAGTTTCTCCTGACTGTCTTTGGACCATGTTGTAGGAGGCTGTTCTGCACAAGCAACCCCTAAGCAAAGCTTTTTTTCTGGGGTACCAAGGAGGTTTTGGGTCAGTGTGGCAGCTCTGTCAGAGCTCAGTGCCCAGCCAGTGTTCTCAGGATGGCTGTGGGGGGCTGTCCAGTGCCAGATTTGTCAGGGGGACACAAATCTTGTGCTCTTTCTTTTAGTTCAGCAGTCCAGGAACATTGTACATCAATGAATATCAAAGCCAGGTCCTTGTTTGTACCCCTAAACCCCACCAAATTGGAATTCACCCTTAAAGACCCAGAAAGTGCAGGAATTTTGATTTTTTATACTTTATTGGAGAAAGCTCTGCTTGCTGGGAGCAATTTGTGTGACACTTTTGTAGCCCCCTCGCTTTCCCCGTGGGGATCAGGTGAGGAGGTCATGGATACGTGACTTGACATCAAAAATATGACAGTGGAGTCATCATTGCTTTTGGGATCGAACATAAGGCATTTCTGGAATGTATGAGAGTCGGGGGGTTTTGTCTGCTGAAGAGAAAAGAGGATTTGGGGAGGGTGGAACAGAGCTCTGTGCAAGGGCTTTAATGCGGATTAGAACACCAAAGCGTTTTGGCACGTTTGGGTCTGCGCCAGAACATCGCTGGGATGAGGCCAGATGAAAAACCTGCGTGTGTAGAGCCTCTTCCCAGCACCCCCAGTCTGATGGTGTTTAGGTGGCTGGATCAGTTCCAGCTTTGGGGCAAGCTGGTATTCCCACGTTCTGCTGTGAGGACCTGGAACACGTGGATTTTCTCGCTTACACGTTTAAGGGACTCGGGAGATTTTCTGAAGCTTTTCTGAGCTCCACTTTTGAACCTAATCAAGCTCTTTTGTGGAATTTAGAGTCAAGTGGAAAGTGCAAAAACTGGATTGTGATCAAGGAAACGCAGCGAACACTTGAACTGGGAGGTAAGGGGTAAGGTGCCTCCTGTGACTTACGAGATCCAAAACAGCACTGAGGATATTCTCTCTCCTGTTCTGAGAAACCAGATCCAAGTGGTTTCTTTCCTCTGTTCCCTTTGTAAAGTAGCTATGAGGAAAATTACAGATAAGTCTCAGCCAGAAAATCCATCTGGTATGAGAAGAAGGGGCCAAAGAACAGCTCTTTGAACACTCAAGGCTGCCTTCTGTCTTGACTAAACTATCTCCTGCCCAGTGGTGGGGTCTCCCATTCCCTTTGACTCTTCTCATCGTTTTTATTTTGCTTGTGGGTTGTGAAGGTGCTGTGGTAAGACCATTCTTCAAATTCTGAAGGATTTAGCACGGTGTTTCTTGCCCTTGCAGAGGTGTCCTGTTCATTTCTCTCCCCAAGGTTCCCTTGGAGCAGATTGTGTCCAGGATCACTGGTATCAGGGTCTGGGGGTCAGGGGAGACTCCTTGGCAGGTCTGTTCTTACAGCTGGTGCTTTCGCCCACAGTCCCAAACTTTTTCCCCCCAAAAAATTTAACAGTCACTTCGGTTCACAATTTTCAGCCAAAGTCAGGACAGAAGAAAGCAGAGGATTTTGCTGAATTTTGTGTTCAAACTGTAACAAAAAAAATAGGAGAAGTTACTTGAAGTGGAGAGATTGTTTTGAAACTCTGAAGCTGAAGGGTTTCTTTCTTGCTTGGTAGAAGATAATTTTCAGTTTGTGTGCATTTATTTAAAGACAGGTTTACACTTGCAAAGTCTGCATGTCCTTTTTCCTGAGCAAAGCAGGATATGGCTGAGCTATTTCCCACCTCCAGCCTGTGGCTTCAGCTTAAATATTGGCAGGGGGTAGAGCAGAGCAAGCAGAGAGGCACCTGATCTGGGACACGGTCAGCCCAGGAGTCTCCTGCAGCCTCTCCAGCCCTTTCCCTGGGAGCTCCGTGCTTGGGATGACAACAGTTCCAGGTGGGAATGTACAAGTGACTTGTTTCCCAAGCCTGCACTCCGCAGTGGCAGTCACCTCTAATTAAATAGTTACAAGAAGTTGCTTTCAGGCAGTTTCAGGGCAGCAAGAAAAAAGCTTGCTCAAAGGTAGGATCAGGCACAGCTGCAACAACATCTCCCTGAGGGCATCTGACGTGCATGCAGTAGAAGTTGAGGGCTGTATCTACAGAGGTTTAAACCTCTCCTTTAGCTTTGCTACGACCCAGCTGGGAAGGAGATTATTCCAATTCTTACATGGCCACTAGTGCATGCACAAGTTGCAGCAAGATGATCTCCATTTCTTTTATTATCTTCTTTCTTCTGCTTTGCAGTGAAAAGGTCTTGCACTGGTGTCAGTATCACCAGAAGCTGGTGGTGATACTTCCCCTCCAAATTTTTTTTTTTTTTTTTTTTTTTTTTTTTTTTTTTTTTTTTTTTTTTTTTTTTTTTTTTTTGAAAAAAAAAAACAAACCCTTTTTGCTGTTGGAGTCAGGACTGCCAAGGCAGTTGTGTATTGGAGACCCCACACCTACCCTTGGGAAGGCTGAGAGAAGATGTTTTGTTCAGATTGGAAAAGAGGAGCTTTGGGGTGGGCTAATTGTGGCCTTTCAGACCGTGATGGAGCTGGCAAGAAAGATGGAGGGAGATTATTTATGGGGACATGGAGTGCCAGGACATGGGGAATGGCTTCAAACTGAGAACAGGTTTAGAATTAGAAAAATTCCTCCCTGTGAGGGTGGGGAGGCCCTGGAACAGGGTTCCCAGAAAAACTGTGGCTGCCCCTGGATCCCTGGGAGTGCCCAAGGCCAGGCTGGACAGGGCTTGGAGCAAGCTGAGACAGTAGAAGTTGTCCTTGCCCACGGCAGGGGCTGGAATGTTTAAGGTCCATTCCAACCCAAGCCATCTTGGGATTGTGATGCAGGTGATGGCAGCTACAGGAAATGGAGCTGGAATCTGCAATGCTGGCCTCAATCTGAGCATGTCCATCTGTAACTGTGGGTGGAATCATAGAATCCTGGAAAGGTCTGGGTTAGAAGCAACCTTAAAGCTCATCTTGTTTCAAACCCACTGCTGCAGGCAGGGATACCTTCCACAAAACCCCATCCAACTTGGCCCTGAACACTTCTAGGGATGAGGCAGCCACAACCTTCCTTGGGTACCTGTTTCATCACCTCAGCCAAGAGGAGGAACTTGTGTTTCTGCCAACAGGAGACGCCAGGTTACCTGTACTCAGTGCTGTAACTGAGAACCGGTGCAGGTGCTTGTGCAGACAGTGTGACACCAAGGTTTTGCTCAGCAGGGAGCTCCAGCAGCTCCTCCTTGGGCACAGACTTGGCTCTGGGCAGGACTCCAGCTCCAGGAAATCCCTGGAATGTCCGTGCAGCTGTGGCAGTGGCCGATGGCAGGGAAGTGTGAAGGCCTCTGGTGCTGTGTGCCCTGCCCAGCTCTGTCCCTGCTGTGACAGCTCTGCTCAGCCCCTGCAGCGACAGCAGGTCCCACTTGAAACCATTTCAGAGCCACAGATGACACGGAGAATCAGGCAGCTGACATTTGCAGGGAGATTGGAATGATTCACTGTTCTCCAAGATGCACTGCTCAGGGAGACCCCCACTGCTGTTTGTGCTGAGAACTTGTTTCAATTTTTTTTCTGTCCTAGATGCTGTGGAATATTGTACTCTTTTGGCAGATTGATTAGAGCTTGAAAAACATCTCCTTGGCCTTTTTGGTGAGGCTGCAGAGGTGCTCTTGGTGTGAAAGTGTGCCTGGGATTTGGGTAATGGCTGTTTTGTTAACTCTGTGCTAACAGAGGAGTGATATGAAGGCAGGCTCTCTGTCCAAAGGAGACTGTGGATTTAGAAACCAGAGTGAGCCAGGAAGGGGCAGGGGATAAAAATCTTCCCTTGCATAGTTCCTGTGGTTGTCCCTTCAAGTCCCTGGCCCATGGCATATCCCTTTGGGATCATGGACATGAAGGGACAACTTCCTTTCCTTACCTCATGTCAAAGGCAGCAGAGGTGCTGGGTTGTGCCTGCGAAGGAGGTCTCAGGAGAGACATCAGATGGGCAGTCTGAGCAGATGAAAGAGGCACAGGACTGTGACTTGTGCATTTCCATACTTATTTATTGGGTGTTTTTCCAAATGAGAGGTGGAGCTGGTGTCAGAGGATGAGGCTCTGGAGAGGCTGTTAGATCCATGCAAAGGATGGGGACCTGGGTAAAATGTTTGCCGTGTGCAAACAAAACCCATGTCCTTGCACTCTCTGGGAAGTATCAATAGCTTCTCTCTCTCTCCTCTCAGTTATTTTAATTAAGCTAATGAGCAGTTAACTTCATTTTGGGTGCTGTGCATCCCCTTTTCATGCCCGTGGATCTCACCAGGCCTAAAGCACACACCAAAGGCAGTGAAGGTGATGTTACTCTAAGGCTCTGAACTGCCTTAACAATGCCAAGGAGACAATTTTCCTCAGTAAACACTGCTCTTCCACCTCTTCAGAAATCCAGAGGATTCAATAACAAACATGATACAACAGTGGATAACCAAGGCTGTGCCATGAGAACCCAAGTGCTATGAAATACCAATAAATAGGCTGAGAAAGCAAGAGCTGATACTGTAACCACTGGGAAGTACCCATGGATTGCAATCCATGGAGTTGTTTTCCATTTGCTTTGGTGCCTCCCATAGCATTCCCCTGCCATGGTTTATTTCAAGGAAAATGGTTTTATTGACACTGGACTGGAACCATTGCCTGTTTTGAGAAGGGATTGGGGCCAGGATCCGAGGTACTAATTCCTTACACTAAATTCCATCCCATGAGTCCTTTGCACAAGCGAAACAAAACCTGAGTGAAAAATACTTGTTTTGTTCTATGTTATTTTAGTTTTGCACTGCTGGGTTTTTTTGTTTGGAGTTTCTAATAGAAGGAACATCAGTTATGATTAAAAAAAAAAATCTGGTTTTAATGTCTATGTCATTGAAATGAAGGTATATAAGTAAAGAATAATGAGGTGCCACATAGGGTTGGTCCACCCAAATGCAGGGCTTTGCTTGCCACTGCTTAAGAAGAACTTGAAACTTTCCACAGTGCTGGAAATCACTGTCCTGCTTGCAGCCCATGGCTCCCCACGACAGAGGCCCCTGCACATTCCCTCAGGAATCTCCGTGCCTGCTGGAGTGGCACTCCTCTCAGTCTCAAACCACACTGGGTTTAAAAGCCAAACTTGTACCGTATCAGGTTTTTAAGAACAGGGCTCATTTAAAAAAAGACAGAGTTTCTTTAAGGTTTCTTTAACCCCATTAACACAGCTGTTAAGAACATAACCACCAGACTGTGTTTATTTTTTGTGGGAATTCTTGGCAATCACTCAGGGGATGCTATTTCCCCCACTTATTTGCTTCTCCCTCCACTAGAGGCAGAAATTCAGCTTTTGCTCTGTTGAAGAGAGTCGGAGAGTTGCCATCAGGGCTCTGTGCCCAAGTCATAGAGGAGCAAAAACTGTCTGGTTGCTTTGTGATAAGATGCCCAAATCAGGTGATCCTGAACCTTTCATAGGCTGTTTCCTCTGACAGAATGGACAGGTTTGGTGTTTGGGGTCTGAGGGCTGAGTTGCCTGATTGATCTGGCCTATTATTGCATCATATCATAGTTAGCACAAATGGTTTGGGTTGGAAAGGACCTCAAAGCTCATCCAGTCCCACCCCTGCCATGGGCAGGGACAAATTCCACTATCCCAGGTTGTTCCAAACCCCATCCAACCTGGCCTTGGACACTTCCAGGGATCCAGGGGCAGCCACACCTTCTCTGGGCACCCTGTGCCAGGGCCTCCCCACCCTCACAGGGAAGAATTTTCCCTAAATATCTAATCTAGATCTCGTTTATATATATGCCCTCCTCTTAAGCTGTGACACAAAATATTTGTTCAAACATTAACATGGCCTTCTCTCCTCAATTTCCTGTTAAGTCAAATGAGAGTTTTTTGGGTCTTTTGTTGAATTTCTGGCAGGTGCTCACATGAACCTCAATGGACTGAAAGCCATGTAAAACCCTCCCATCTGTCTCTAGGGGTAGAACAGGACATGCCCAGAAAGTAAAAAAAGAATAACTCTTAATCAATAAAAATCTTTCTAGTGATTTTTCTATACCTAGAAGTTAATTTTCAAAATGTCTTAATACTCTCCTTCACCTTGACAACCTCATCTTTCACTGGTTTTGACTTCAGTCACTGAACAAGCTAGAGTTGAAAGCAAAATAATTTTCTCAGTTTTCCCCGCTTTTTAAAAAAAGTATTGTATACTGGGTAGACAGTAACATTATCTTGTAAATTTAGTATTTTTTCTGTCAAAATGTGTCTTGTGCTTTTTAACATGGAAAATGACCATATTTCTGAAATTTGATGCACAGTGTTGGTTTAGTAAGAGAAATTAGACTAATCTAAAGATGGATCATTGAAAAATAAACACTGAAAATAATGAACACTCTTAAATTTTTTGCACCTGAGGATGGTTTGTTAAGAATGGGGCTAAATGTGGTCTAATGTCCATTATTTCCTATAATTTCTCTGAAGTCAAAGGGAGTGAAACAGTCCCAACCTCATAAAATGTGATAGAAATATTTTTACTATGATTATTTAGGGTCAGTTCTTAGAGTAAGTGTCGGAGGGAATTGAGCTTAATCCCAGATTAAGTAAACCTAATCTTCAGATCAGAACTTAATGTAACTAAAGATGAAATTATTTTATATATGTTTGAGATTGTGAATAGTTGGAATATTGTCCCTTGCTTGAAGAAGGAACAGTGCTCTGCAAAAGGTGGGTTCTGCACTGCTTCCTCTTCCTAATCAGGTGTCGGGGATGTTTTGCACCTTGGGCTGCTTCTTTCATTCCCAGTAGGGTTTAGGGCTGCTGTGCGGGGTTGGGCTCAATTGTCTATTGCAGTTCATTAGTTTGAACAACCCTAGGGAATGAAAGACCTTTTTTTTTAACCTTAGAGCCACAGTGGTGAGTTAATGGTGCTGCCACCACCTTCAGATGGCACAGCTGTAGGGGAAGCAGGTTGTCCATGGGCCGCTGTGTCCTGCAGAGGTGGTGGCTCATGGAATCACAGCCCAAGGAGCAAACTTGAGAGGAACTGTCTGAGATGTTCAAAAGGGCCAGTCAGCTAATTCGTTCCACCCTATGGATCATGGGAAAGATTATAAAATCACTGCTGTTTACACTTGATGGTCTTGTGTTGAACATAATTATTTTAAGCACCCACGCGGTTACGGTTGGGATCGTCAACACCGCATTGCGCCAACACCTTGACCCTTTGGTCTACAGGAACAAAGCACTTTTCAGCTTTTTAAGTCTGATATCACTGAATCCTGCACATACATCCCGTGCTGTTCTTCCTTCCTCCTGATATTCCTCTGACTATCTTGCCTCGTTTCCCACTCACCGTTTCGTTAGCGGTGGCGCTCCGGTGGCTCGCGTTTTATGTCCACCCGGTTCTGGCGTTCCCTTACCATATGGTCATCCTGATGTTACCATTTGCCTCAATCATCCTTTTTGTAGCTGCTTGAACATCTTAATTGATCTCCTGAGCTATGTTAAAGATTTATAACAGACGTCGGTGTAATTCATTTCACGAGCACGTAACCGCGCCTTTCCGTCTGATTGGACGTCCACACCTCTCCCTCATAAAAATGCACAGAAAGACCTGGCCTTGTGTCTCTGTGGTAAAATAATGGACGTCTTGGAGGATATCAGAAACCTTGTGCCACTCTACTTCAGCCAAAAGGATAAGCTGTGGCCCCTCAGTTGGTGCTAATAAGGTGTTCTCTGCTCTCTCTTAAACAATACCTCAAGCTGGAGAACTTTTACTTTCTCCACTAGTAGCAGAGATGGTGAAACTTTTTTTTTTCTTTTTTTGAGTAAGATTCAAAGCCATGTGTTGATAATATTGTTAAGCTGAAATGCATATATCAGAGTGGTGATGGTGCCAGGAACTGCTTTTGGCCAGGCCTGTGTTCCTTAGTATATGCGGCAGAGGCATGTGCAATTAATGATGTTGGCAAAAGAAGCACTGTAGGAAGAGCACACGAAATGAGAGGTTTGATGGTTTCTGCAAAGTACTGTGCCCATCTTTTCATGCAGAAAATGAGTAAACCATTACTCTACATATGATTGGAGCAGAACAGAGCACTTTTTGATGGGGTTTGTCAGAGAGCATTCAGAAGGAGCTGTATATTAGAAGATAAATTTCATCTCCCAGTTAAGAAAATATGTCTAAGGGTAGATAGGAAAAAGATAGGGCACGTCCTTTGTGCCATTAGAGGGGTGGATTTTTGAGTATAAATGAGAGCCAAGTCTGTCTGATGAAGAATTTTCATCAGGATATCCAACTGTGGTGTAACTGTTGAAAATTATCTTTGGCCAGATGTTTTTCTCAGGAGTTTTTTAGCCTTTGTGACTTCCTTTCTCACCTGTGCCACTGCAAGTGAGCTAAAACCTTTATTTTCCTTCAGCTTTAGTTTTGATTAGAAGGTGTCAATCTGGTACCAGATTTTGCACTTCTTTGGCAGAACCTCTGTGTGACAGTTCCTGGTCAGACTTTTCTGTGCACTGGCCAAACACTCAGCAAAGTAAGTTCGGTGAAGAATTTGCATTGAAAAAAATTTTAGTGGATGTGTGCAACCCATTTACTTCACTATTCCTTTGCTAAGAGTCTCTTACTCCCTTCTCTTTGTGGTGGTAACATATTTGAACATTAATGTGTGTCCATGCAGGTAGTTGCTATTTGTTCAAGTTTTGGTTGTTTTTGGTTTTTTTTTTTCTGTTCTGTGATGCCTCCAGCCAAAGATTTCTGGCAGTAGTTTCTTTCTCATTGGTCGTGTCTGTTCTAGGCTGAACCACTTCTGGTCTCAAATGTCTTGTATTTCTTTTTGGAAACTGAGGTCCCTTTAGTGGGAAAATCAAAGTATTCTAAAGCTTTGTGTGATGTATAAAATTGTGATGAAGCACAAACCTGTGTTTCAATTCTCTCCCCTGTAAAAAGAAATAAAAACTACACATCAAAAGAATAACGTCAAAATATTAAATTAAACTTGGTTGTAAAGTCAGAGACTATTAATTAATCTTCCTAACATATTTCAATCTTCTTAAAAGCTGTATAAAGTTTGGCATTTATTTTTTTTTTTTTTCTGAGAAATGGATTGAGCCTTTGGTCTTAGAACTCCTGTAGCATGGCCATAGTTCATGGACAAGGTTGGAATGAACCCTCCAAGGTTGGAAGAATCTCTTTTTCTGAGCAGTACAGAGTAACTTATGGCTTACTTTTGAGATACATGTTGTATTTTTCTCCACTTTGAAATACTTCAATTTTTAGATGTTTGTGGAGTTTAAAAGCAAAAGTGACATGATCAGATAAAATCATTTAATAAGAGCAGATCTTTCTTAATTGTATGACAGCCAAGATATTGCCTCTGATTCTTCAGTTCTGTTCCTCCTCATCTCCCCAGAACATTACACTCTCCAAATAACTTTCTATAGTGTGTGGCCTTTCCTTTGGGGACAGAAATAGTGAGTTTATTGCCTGGGTAGTTATATAGGAAAGGTCCAACTTTAACCCAAGGAAGGTGTTTCATAGTCTTTATAAATAATCTTCTATTCTGCTTGGTAATACTGCAGAAAAATCTTCCCAGATTCTGTTTCAAATAAACCTCATGGAGTAAATATGAAACAAAAAAAAAAAGAAAACCAAACTCGAAGAGTGCCATTAAAATCACGGAAGAAAGCAAGCAATAAATGTGTGTGCTCACCTTGGCAGTAAAGTTTGATGATGTGTTGTCCATCACTTCTGCCTCCTCCAAGGAAGCTGCCTGTGGGACTGGCAGCTGAGCACGGATACTTGGGAACAGAGCGAGCCCTCGCACCAGGCCTGTGTTTGTACATAGCGCTGCAACAGCTGGTTTGGATTTTAAAAATTCTATTTTTATTAGAACACTGACTCTTGTTTATCGTTATTGATTTTATTGGGTTATTATTGACTGACTGCACCCCATGGGCCTATTAGTGAAGTGCTAGTAAAGCATTAAAGGAAGACTTGGGCTTTTCTGTGCTTTGTACTTACAACATTTGCTTTTATCGTGACTTTTAGCCAGCTGCCTAACTACAAACATGGGCAGCCTCACCCAGCAGAGACTGAAAGCAGGACAAGAAAGCAAAGAATTTTATATTTTTTCAGTCTTTAAAAGAACAAAACAAAGTTTTGAGGTTATTTACTGCTTTGTTTGATTAATTCTCAGGGAAATGTTTACATCTTTCTCATCTCCCTAAGACTTCTGGCTAATATTAGAAATAGAACAAACTCACCAGTCTTACTCAAAAAAATAAAAGTTATTGCAGATTCTTTTTATTATTACATGCTATTTAATCTTTCTGGGTGGAAAGGGAAATTTATTTTCTGATAATATGAATCAAATGATACATGATCAAATCAAATGATACATGATATTCAGTTTAAGCCAGATCAGAGTTGGGTGAACTCTGACTGGTTTTATATCAAAATCTACAGGCCATCCTAAATTATTTTTAGGTATCACTGACTCTCTCCTAAAACAGTGTGTCTTCTCATAGTACTGTAATCTCTGGATGATCCCACTGATCCAGTAATCTTTTGCCTGTCCCTTTAGTGTCATTTTTCTCTCCCCTGCTCCATAGAAATGAAGTAATCACCTTTTTCCAGTATACCCCAGTTAAAGGTTATGGGCTGGCCTGACTGAGCTGTAGCAGCATCAGGGGAAGAGGCACTGAGCAAGAATTCATTGTCTCATTTGTGCAGATCCCATTCCAGGAAGTGTCCAAGGCCAGGTTGGTTGAGGTTTGGAGCAAGCTGGGACAGTGGAAGGTGTCCCTGCCCATGGCAGGGGCTGGGATGAGGTGAGCTTTGATGTCCCTTCCAACCCAACCATTCCGTGATCTTGTGATTTACAAAATACTGGAATAATCAACTTCATGAATATATGAGGCAAAAAAATTTCACCAAAATGTCCCCTCATGAAACAAAGGATTTCAAGAATAGCTTCATTTTTGGGTGAGGAGAAAACAAAAGGGATAGTAGAAGAGAAACGTGGGAGTCCTGAAAAAAGGAGACTGCAAGAGCCATAGGGAAGGGGTAGAAGTGTCCTGGCATTTGAGCACAATGAATGCTCATATTCCACGTGGAAGCAAGAGCTTGTGTTCCCAAAACTGCAAGCAGATAATCTGATTGGGATGGCAAAGACTGCTCAAACAGGTCCTCTTTGCTATTAATAGTAGCCTGTTGCTGCTGCTGACTGCTAAAAATGTGTTACTGATAACAGAAACGGGATAAAAATGAGAATCTTCTCTCTAAGAGTAACAAAGTCACCATGCGTTAATTATGAAACTAATATTTTTCTCTGTCAAATCTACTGCTGTGAGTAGTAATAACTTCTCCTGAAAGCTGTCACAACGTAAAAACAGTGACAAAGAGATGTCTCTGCAGCATAATGTCAAGCTGAACTGGTGGGCAAACTTTATTCTGAACATGAACAGTGCATTTTTGGGGTTGTGATAGGAAGACAGCATCTAGAATTGAATATACAGGGATGAGCTATAGAAATGGTCACATATTCATGGGGTTTAAAACTGAAAATTAAACAGATTTACTGTCTTGTCTCAGGAATAATTCACCAAGTTTATATTTGTATTTACTCACCTTTGCTGTGAACTTTGAGGATGGAAAGGGTCACAACAGAAAAGAGGTGCTGAAAATCAACTTGGGGCCTGAACTCCATGCAGGAGGAAAACTTACCTTGGGACTGTAAATCCAAAGCCAAATTTGTTTTTCAAAACTGTCTTAATGCAGGTTCAGCTCACAAAGGAGTCTCTTGGCCACTTCCAGCCAATCCAGAGTGGGAATGTGCCATTAAACGCAGGAAGAATCCTGGGAACTTTGTTCAGATACAAACACATTTTATTTTAAAAGCAATCTAATTTTGTCCTTGAGCTCCACGATGGGTGCAGCAGACAGCAGCCAGGCATCACCAGTTACTGTTTAATTTGCTGGTACAATCAAACAGTGAGATGCTCTCACAATTGACTGTGCCCACAATTTTGTGCTTGACTGCAGGTGCAAAATCGAGGATGCAAAAATCAGAACACAACTTGATGATGGCTTAAAAATTTGGCCCATTCCTGTTCAAAAATCTTTAACTTCTGTTTGTCACATAAAATATTTTGGATTTTTTTTTTTTTTTTTCCCAGAACTGGAATTGTTCACCAAAATTTACTTTGAGGGATAAAATATCCACCTGCAAGCAGATACAATATTTATACAGTAATTTTGAATGGAAATAAAAAATTATAGTGCTGCAAATAAGGTGTTTTTATAGCCTTTATCTAGCTTCCCCCCCCCCTCCTCCAAAATTAATTAATTTATCCACTTATCCCAGGTAAATTAGTGTTTGGACTGTTCTTTTTTTTTCTCAAGCTTTTTTTTTTATATACAGTAAAAAAGTAGTATTTAAAAAGTCCTATCATAGAAATAAACATTCAGAAAGTGTTTTTTGGTAATAGTCACCCCAGAAAGCTACAAATTTTATGAAAATAGGATGTTGTATTTTTATCTGACAAAATACGCGTATTAAAAAATGTTCTGATGATGCTTAGACAGAAATATTGTGCTGTTCAGTAGCAGCAGCATTGCATGTTAACTTGTGTGAAGTACAAAACTCTTCTGATTGTGATAGATTTGGCCAAATTTGGAAAACAGCACCTCTGTGTTAGCCAAGTAACACAATTCAGGGACTGCTTCCTTATATATGATTGAAGTGCTTAATATTGTTATTGTTTTATGGATGTCAAATGTTCTGGCCACAGATCAAACAGTACAATTTTGGTTTATGGAGCTAATTAATTACTTCTGGATAGTAGTAAGTTGGGTTTCCCAACTAGTCTACTTCAGAAAATGAGTTAATATCCAGAGAAATGCTTTTACTGTCACAAACTTAAATTTATGTTGTATTTTTGATAACTGCCTAAGAGCACAATACACTTCTGTAGCAATATTTTGCTTTCATCAGTGAAACTGAGACCGATTTGCTGATCTACCTCTCTTCATTCACGTGCAATTCACAACCCCTCCTTTATGCTGAGGGACAGGTCTGCTTGTGCTGTTGAAAGATTGACCAGGGATCGTTGGGGGAATGAATTTCTCAGTTTTGTGCTCAGTATCACAGTGGGATGATGTAGGACAATTCTCGGTGTAAGTCAAAAAACCAGAAAGTGAAGATGGAGTTTGTATATTTGGGTTGTGCTTTGTTTTTTTTTATGCATCATTCTACCCAAAATTTTGGGTTTTTTTATCTTTTCTTACATTTGGAGGATTATTTTGCAGAATGGGTGGTATTTGTCTGTACAAATACTCCTGTCTGTCAAAAGGAAGCCTGGATCTGCACTTTGAGGGTTCTCTGGAAGGTTTTGGAGGGACAGTTGGAGTTTATAGGACATGACCAGTGAAAGAAAGTGTCTGCAAGAATCCTTCAACCACCCTATTTTTTCCATGTGCATGAACTTCCCAGATCCCAGTGTTCTTCTTTATCCCTGTTCTTCTTCAGGTACCTGGGTTAAAGTGGAACTCTTGACAGTTGTGTTACTCCTTTCCTCTTCATAATTTTTCCCTCTGTTCCGGCCGCTACCTCTTCCAAGACTGCTGGAATTTTTTAGTGGGCACTGCAAGTCTGTTTTAATAATTGTTCCTCACTAAAGGACAAACAACCAATCCAACAGAAAAGATGCAGGGGAATTTGGGTGGGGGCAGTTTCTGCTTTCTTTTTGCTTTCCTTCCTTCGCATCATCCCATTTCCTTTACCTCTTCTCCGCCCCATTTCCATTTCCCAGTGCTCTCCTCCCTTCTGTAGTTCTATCCCTGTTCCTTTATTAATTCTTCTTCCTCCTGGCATTATGTTTCTCCTCACTCCTCTCCAGCCCTTGCCAGTTTTGAACAGCCCATGATTTCAGATGGAAAAATCTGTCGCCAGGGCCCCTCCTCCACCAACATTAATGGCCACTCTCGAAAGCCTGCCCTGCCCTCCGTCATCTAATTTCAGACACTGAGGGGGCAGACGAAACAGATGGTTGGCACAGGGCTGGATGATTCACTGCTTGAAATCATGGTGCAACATTGCTGAAATTGGTGAGGGAGAAGGAGGTCTGACATTTGACAGAGCCGCGCAAAAATTGCCTGATCCAGGCAAAGTTCAGACTAATCACTTGACTGTTATTTTCCAGATGCACTGATCATATGACTGTAATTGTAAAGATTATATTGACAGTGCACCGTTTCCCAAACATGCTGCACTCATTCTTAACAAAATGATTCTCCCTTGGGATGCTCAGGTCAGGCTGCCGTGGGGAATTGTGTGCTGCCAGTTATTCATCCTTGAATTTTCTCTTTTTTTTTTTTCTTTTCTTCCTTGAGTGGGTTCATTCATCCACTTTCCGATCACAGGAAGTTGTAGGTTTTCTGGTACACAGTCAATGAAACTGAACAGTAAATCTGAGCACTTCCTTTCAGGCAGGTTTCTTCATGAATTGGACTAAAGTGATGAGATTTAAATGTGAAAAATAAAGAAGGAACATAAATAAGCAAGGAAAATTGTAGGGCATCAGCTCTTCAGTGTGTGTCTGATGGAAGCTGAATGGATTACTGTAGTCATAGAAATAGATCTCTATAAAGACCCTGGTGGAATTGGGCAAGTATAAGATCATGTGGATTCTCTGGAGAGTGTTTACAGTTAAAATTGTGGAAATAGCAAAATTTCATTGATTCTTCATAAGCAGCTGCTTGCTGTTGTTCATGTTGGGTGTCCTCTTCAAAACAACCACTTTGGACTGAGCCACTTTGAAGCAGAGCAGGAAATTTCCTGTAAAACCTTTTAATCACTGAAGGGACAATGATCTTGAGGACCATGGTGGAAATTTCTGTAACCACAACAAAACCCAAACTCTTAACTGAATGAATTGAAAAACAGCTTGGGGCATAGAAAGAAAAGAAAAAACGAAAGGTGGATTTTAGATGAGCAGTTAAATTTTGGGTGCTCCTGAGAAATTCCAAACCCTTGCTCAGCCCTGATGTCATTTGAAATGTCTGAGCGTCGAGCTTAGTGAAGTTGCTTATAATTAGTCTTGCTAATTTTTATGAATTTCAGGGAGAGCTTCCCAAATGTTCTCAGCCTTCTGCTGCTCCTATTGCTCTAAGCACGGCTGCGAATCTCGCTACTTATTTGGATGTCAAAGCGGTAACTGAAATATCCTTAAATGTCAATGCGGTTTCTGTTTAACAGCCTTGAAAATCAGGCCTTTGTTCACTCAAAAGTGGTGCTGAAGAAGGAGAGAAGAGGTGGAAGAACTTCATTTGCAGTTTTTTAGTTATTTAATTCCTTTGAATTCTGTTGGATGAAGGTTATAACCCTGGTTGTTCTGGGTAAGGATGCTAAAGAATGGACAAAGCCCTAGGTCATCTCCTATGTTTTTTCCAGCTGAAAGGCTGATTCTATTGTCTCAGACAAAATTAACACCTGGAGAGCTTCAAACATGAAGGATGCATTTCCCAAGGGGTTCAGCTGGCTCAGACTCCTGGAGACAGAACAGGTCTGAAAACATAATGAGCTGCAAAGTATGAGGATAAGTGAAAATATTCATCTTAAAGAAGAGATTAATATTTTCTTATGCGGGCATAAGATGTGGGCATCTGCAAACAGGGAAAAGCAGGAACATGGGGAAGACTTCAAATAAACTTTTGATAAAAACCTTGTAGGCTGATAACTTTTAGGAAATGAGGATTGTGGAGCTTTCCTTCTGCTTGTGGACCAGGGGACCTTTTCCTCTGATAGCAATAATATTTAGGAAAAACTAATTAGGAGTCACCTGGAAGAATAGACAGAATTTGACTGAAAAATCCCTAAACATGCCAGGACTCATTAGAGGTCCCCAGTACTTGAAAAAAATTTTTTACCTTTACTTTGGTGTTTGTGTGTGTAGACGAGAGTCCAAGTTGGTGCTACCACTTGAGAAATTGCTGGTTGTGCAGTTTTATTGAAGAGTTGTGGAAATCATTGCTTTAATACTTCCTTTTTTTACTAAAACCCTGCATCTTCTGAGTTTATAAAGCTTTGTTTGCTTTTTGTTTGCTTGGTTTGGGTTTGTTTGTTTTGGGTTTTTCAGTTGCTCGTTTGGTTTATTTTTAATCTTCACGTGTAGTTGTTTTCTGGCAGACTGGTGGCTGGATTCTGTTCCAGAGATAACTTATATGATTTAGGTATTTAAAATCCTTCTCTAGCAGTGAGATCTATTCAATACAATAAATGTACCTGAGAAAGCATTTCAGACCCACCTAAGCCAGACACCTGCTTTTTGCCTTCTGAATTTTTGTGTCCACTATGAACTCTGTTGGCTCTTTCTGACCATGGTGAGATTGGATGAGAGCAGGCAGACAGCAAAATATCAGTGCCTTCAGCTGGAGCTGATATTTTGCTTCTGTATCTCAATTCTGAGTGTTTTCTGTTCCCACTGGATTAAAAAAAAAAAAAAAAAGATTCTTGGTGACAGGGAGAGTTAACTTCCATTGGGCCATGAGTGTGAGGACCTGCTCCAGGACAGGGAACAACTTCAGCACCTTGTTAGAAATTTCTTCTTTTAATTTAAATCTTTCTGGCTTGAAAATGTCTTTGGAATGAAGGTAATTGAAGCTGTGGGGTTGTAATAACAACCCCCAAATTCTCATTATTTAGTGTAATTGATGGAAAAGGCTGAGAGGTAGAGAAAGAAAATATTGACTTTCATGCGCTTAAGTTTTATTTATGTGATGCTGGTCCAAAATCACCAAAAAAACCTCATGACACTTTATATATAAATGTGTGTGTGTATAACTTGGGTCATTTTAAAAAAAAGTGAGTTTCTCAGCCTCCCAAAAAGGAGCCCTCTCACAGTTTATGGAAGAGCTGCAGACACACTTTTGTCATGTCCCACTATTCTCAAACTTTAGGACTTTACGTGAAACGTAACTTAATGATTTTTTTTCTCTCAGTGAATTCTGGGAACCTCTCCTATCTGATGCTACTGAATTTGATAAATATAGGGAGTTTTTTCTTCTTCCCAGCCCTTGCCTTTTGGGATTGGATTTTGAATAAACAGTACTAATTTCACAGTCTCAGAAAAAAAAAAAAACCCAGAAAGGGTCCAAAAAACCCCCAAATGAACCCAAAACAGAGAGGAAAAGAAGGCAAATGGCAAGTTTAGATGAGAGAAACTGATAAAAGTTGGTTTGGCAGCATTTAGCTGGGAATTTATGAAAGTCTGGTTTACTTTCTAGGAATAATAACTGTCTTATAATATTTTTAAGACTTTTTTATTCAGGATATTGCTGGTATTTTCACTTTTATGACTTGAAGAATAGGTATATTTATCATTATAGGCAAATGTTAATACAAGTTTTGTAATTTTCAAGCCTTTAGACTTAAAGGAACTGTCAAGAAATTATTAATTGCATTAAAAAAATGTTCCACTTTTTTGCTGAGATTTGTGTTCATACAGAGAATTTCACTTTATTCTGAGATATATAACTATTTTAATGCAAGTAGTCTTTTAATAGCATATTACATAAGTTTCTATTCCTGAAAATGTATATTAGTTGATAGATTATGGCAATGTGTCTTTTACAGGAGTTGGCAAATACGATTGAGGTTCTTGATGATTAGAAAACTAGAGATAGATCTGCATTTCTGAATTATTTACAAGCAAGAATATTTTTAAAAGAACATCCAGAATTTGCAGAAAGTGTGCATTGCAGTTAACTGCTCTGATTAGCAACTTAATTTATCAAAGAGAATAATAAATAAAATACCATTTGGAGAACACTTCTGTTTCGACAGAAATTCTTCTTACCTCTAGAAATCATCAACATGGTTCTCCTTCTTCCAGAATTTGTACAAGGCAATCACAGCTAGTTAGGAAAAACAAGGCTTGGTATTTCTCTTTTATTGCTGAGTGTGTACCAGGCATTTACTTAAAAAAAAAATAAAAATCACCATGAAACTGCATTTAAAGTGGAGAAAAGAGGGAGTGGAAGGGGAGAAATTGGATCACATTTTGATAGTGAAAGCAGTGAGTGTCCTGGATGGAATCTTCTTGGTGCAATGTTTAGTGGCTTTTTTTCCAATTAATTTTGGGCAACTTTGCCGGAACTTTGGATCATTTGTTACCAAACTTGTTCACGGGTTTTGGTATTCATTTAAAGATTAAAATCAGCTTCAGCACTCAGTAATATTTCAGTACAGGGAAGAGAACGAAGGGAGGTATAACTATATATGAGTTTTCTGACAGGAAATCCTGGAATCCCAGAATGGTTTGGGTTAGACAGGACCTTAAAGCACATCCCATTCCAAACCCCTGCCATGGGCAGGGACACCTTCCACTAGACCAGGTTGCTCCAGAGCTGTTTTGCTGTTTCATGAGGTATTCCTCAGTATTGTATGGGATAAATGGGATAACCTCGTCCTGGTTCAGGCTTTGGTGATTTTCCTGTACAAAATGCCCGTGGAAGGCTCACTAGGAAATAGAGCATGGAGTAGAATCATGGAATATCCTGAGTTGGAAGGGACCCACAAGGACCTTCGAGTCCAACTCAGTGCACAGACACCCCAAAAACCCACCCTGTGCATCCCTGGGAGGGGTGTCCAAACTCTCCTGGAGCTCTGGCAGCCTTGGGAATATCACCACTCCCTGGGGAGCCTGGGCAGTGCCCAGAACCTTCTGGGTGAAAAAAAACCTTTCCCTGATACCCAACCTCACTCCTCCACCCAACACAGCTCCATGCAGTTCAAAGAACATCAACACAGTCAGATGAACTCACACTGTTTCTCTTTGGATTTACGCATTTCTTCCTATTTTTAAGTACAGTTTGGAACCGCTCATCCCATTGACTGCAGAAAAGCCAAGTTCAGAACTGGCCTGCAAATTAGCAAAAAAAGAAGTGCTGGGATTTCCACAGTGAGCCCAGAAATCTGTTTCACATCACTCAGCCAGGCAGGGCACTGTTGTGAGCTGTGAATGTGCTTTTTTTCCCCCTGTGTGGGCAGTGAATCAGCAAAGGCTCCAGGAGTTCAGGGGGAAATGTCAGGTGGTGTTTCAACAGCTGAGCTTTCACGAGCTCCAGGGTGGGTCCTCAACAAGGGACCCACCTTGGAATTGGGACTCAGTGGCAATGTCAACGCCCTTATCTCTCCCCCTGTCTCAACTGGGAAACCAATGCCTCCCGAAGATGTGCTGCCTGTTTTGGTTAATTGATGCCTGACCACAAACTGCTTAATAAATAAGTCCTGTCTGGAAAATATTATTCTCTGAAATCATGTCTGAATTACCCAAAAGTCAAATTAAGTAACTGAGAAAGCATCTGCTGTGTGGAAGGATGTTTGTTTGTTTGTCCTGTGTTTTGTGGTGGGTTTTTTTTTTTTTTTTTTTTTTTTGGTTTACCAGGACAATCCCTGGAGCATGTCTGGGAGAAGGTTTATTTGCAGAACCCACAGCTCAAATCTTGAGATGAGGGAGCATTACAAAGAAATGGCATGGCTTTCAAATGAAGGCTACAAATAGGTTTGCAACTTTCTTCTGTCTTTGGTAAATTACCCAAGTGAAGCCAAATCACATTCTTAAAGACAGTCCCCTGGCATCCCTCAATAAACAGATTTTGCCCTGTGTATAAAATGTTTAGCTCAGTGCTTTATGAAGTAAAGGTCATCTGAACAGAGATGTTGCAATAAAGGGCTGCCTGAAAGTGCTTCCACTGAGCGTGAATAGCAGCAATATTGCCTTGAAAACTCCGGGCTAATTGATTAAACTTCCAACAAACTAATTTTAATTAGCCATACTAGCTTAACTTTCTTCTTCCTTTTTATGATTCTGGAGGTTTATTAATGGTGCATGTACAGCCCTGGTTATTTATTAGAAAAATTGTTAAGGTATGAGAGAGAAATATGAATATCATGTAAACTTTGAGTGCTTTACATGAATGTTTTCTGCTAAAATGAGCCTGCTTTCAGCTGGGAGGTAAAAGAAAAATACTTTCCTTTTTCATTGCTTTTTTTCATTGGTCCTTGACCACGTATTCATGTATTTGTGCCCTAAATTAATGTATTTGCACCCTTAAGTTACTCCTAATTCTGATATCTCTCTTGAAGCTCTTAGGAAACAATCACTGCACGTTCCAAAGGTACATCCTTTAGTCCCTCTTTATCTCCTATTTATGTCTGTAACAATTCAACCCTATCCATCCTGACCTTGACATACTTGATAACTTTTCACGTCTTGTTGAAGAATAAAACCTCTGGGTGTGTTGGATCTTCATGCAACAGCCTTGGTTTCAACTCTGTAACCATAAAATCAAGTAAAGACAAACCTTTTGCCCCAGTACATACATAAAGGTGGATTTTAGCTGTAAAATGTTCGTGCAATGGCTGTGAAGGTTGCATTTTTCTCCCCCTTTAACCCATCTTTCTATGGAGATATTAATGTTTGAGACTTACATGGAAATGGGATCTAAGCTTAGTGTAAGAGGTCTAGAGGAGGGATGTGGTGTGAAGATACCACCACCAGTCTGAAATTTCAGTCTAAAGGCAGTGTGGTTCTGTCATGGGTTTTAAAACCAGACCTGCAGCATGGTCTGCTCCTACCTCTGACACTGAACTTGACAGTGGGCACAGAATCCTAGAATTGTTTGGTTTATAAGGAACCCTGAGGATCATCTAGTTCCAATCACATCACGAGCACGCTGTCCTTCTGTTGGGTGTGTTTCTTCCCGTGATGGATTGAGGAAGTTTTATTTTGTGACTTCAAGGCTAAAATGTTTTGATCTCCGGACAAAACACGAGGCAGCAGCAGCACGCTGGGAGGTTTTTATGGTGACAGGCCATGTTTTTAAAGTCTGTATCACCAGGCAAAGGGATGCAGTTCAAAGGGTTGTGGGATTTTGGCAGGAGCCATCGCTTTGTATGGAGGTAAGGGGTGACAGATGTGCTGCTCCTGCAGCAGGACAGTGGGTCTGGTGCTGGGTGAAGCCCTGGTGTGCTCTGTGAGCACTGGTGGCTCTTCATTCTGTGTAGAGTGGAAACTCTGAGGTGTTCACACCTACAAACTGCTGTTCCACAAAAGGAGAAGAGTGGGAGCAGTTCCTGAGCAGATCCGAGCGCCCCGTGCTGCGCTGAGGCCTCATCCCGGGGCTGTGCTTGTCAGCTGCCCGTCCCTTCTGCTGCTGAGGTCAAACCAACCCTAAATTCATCCCTCTGAATGTATCACACCAGGTGACAAGAGTGTGACATCCCTCCAGATGTGCAGAGTGGAGCAGGGACAGCCCTGACGTCACGCGCCAGGCGGTGCCGCGCCGCCAGCTCTGCCAAGCGCCCGCGGATGGCTCCTGTTTGTTTTGCTCCAGCCCATCTGCTTGGGAAGGAGCCGTGTTCACCAGCTGCTCCTCACTCAGAACTGGAGCTGGGGAGAAGCCTGTGGTGGTGGGCACGGCCCTGCTGTCCCCTGGGCAGGGCTGTGCTGAGGGGCAGCTCACGGGGTGCAGGTGGGCCTGAGTGGCACCATGCCTCTGCCAGCCAGTTGTCCCCAGGCTCAGGCTGCCCACAAGTACAGGCTGGAGACTGTGGAAATGCTTTAGGGAATCTGTGTTAGAAACAGCAGAAAAAAGAAACCTATTCTGTGACTGTCATTTAGTCTGAATTTCAAGGTGGTTGAAAGAAAAAAGGAGGGGGTGAGGAGGGAGGGAAGCCACCGACACCGTCTCTGCTGTGGGCACTGAAGGTGTTCAAAAGCACTTTCAAAATGGGACACGTGGACAAAATAGACCTCAGTGCCTCTTCTCCCTGCTTTGATTTCAGATGTGTCCCCTAATGCTGCAGTGGGGAAACAGCCAATTTGTTTCATGAGAGCTGGACTGAGGAAATGCTTTGGTTAAATGAGAATAGCCCCGTTCATTTAGGTGTTGCAAATCTTGGGCAAAGGCTACAACTGTCTTTAAATTAGACTCTGTAATAGGTGTTGATTGTGCAACGTGGACTCAGAGCTTCAGTGTGTGAATGTTAAATTTATTACAGTACCCTCAGAGCTGGGGGCTCACTTGCCAAATAGGCTGATCCACTAATTCACTTCGCTTCGAGCTGCTCTCAGAACAAAACCAACTTTCAAACATTTTCCATTTGCAATTGTAATCAAAGGACAAGCAGTGATACAAGAAATGAAGCAATGTGGGTGAAGTAGAACAAAATCATTTAGTGGGCTACTGGAGTAACAATTTAAAATGCTTAAACATGCCAAAAGGAAGGAGGGGGAAGACCAGAATTCCACTTTCATGAACAATGTATCAGAAAATGAGTGAAAATATCAAGTGCTGGCTAGAAATCTAAGGTGAGGGTTTTCTGTTTTGTGTATTTAAGGATTTAATGCATTTGAAAACTTGGCAAGCAAGTTCCAGTGTTGGAAGCATGAACTGATGCTGTACATGGTTCCTCAGTCCAAGGGAATATCTAGCTTGGGTGGCACAGGGAATGAATGCCAGTTAAAACAGTGTTAATGAGGTTAAGGAGAACTGATCAGGGATCAATAAATGTTCTTGGGAAGAAGCTCTAAGGTGGTGAAGTGATTTTATCACCTGATATCTGGGTTAGAAATGGGTGTTATGGTGATGACCGGGATTTTACAGGACTACTGGAATTTGTGGTCTCTCCTCAACCACACATTCTTTAAAACCCTTTTTTAATAAAGTCTACAAAATGTTCCCGAACCAGCTTCTTTTTCTGTCTTCCCCTCAGTTCTTTCCTTCCCCTACAAATGTCATAGGAAACCCTCCAGCTTCTTCTCCAGGCTCAATTAGTGCTTTCAGTTCCTATTAGGTTTTGGGATCCATCTGACCCTCCCTGCAGCCCTCCTGGCCAGAGCATTCCCACCAGCAGATCTCTGCTCCCTCCAGTCTCTCCCAGGCAAGCTGCCTCCAAGGCATGGATGGAGTCTCCTCTTGCTCTTAATCACTGTTGATTAAATAAATTAAAATCTGCTTTTATGTTTGATTTGTAGACATGTGGCTGCTGCCTTCTGTCCCTCCAGCCCATGGGTGCTGCAGGTGGCTGTCCCAGCAGACTTTTGCTCTGTGGTCAGAGAGATGTGGGAAGGGGTAGAGAAATGCTTACCAGGTCTTTTCCTGCTCAATATTGCTCTTTTTTGGGGCGGGGGGGGGGGGGTGGTCATTTGGGGGTGGGGGTGGTTTTGTTTTTTTTTTTAACCTGAGGACAATCTTTACAAACACCGGTGTAGTCTCAAAAAACGAGGTCTGGTGAGGACAGAGGTAGGGAAAGGGAATAAAGCAGGTACAAATCCTGTCACAGAGAGGCTGAGAGGTCATGCTCTAATTTCATATGGACTTTGGGGCTGTGCATTTATCACTGGACGTTTAAACTAAGGACCTTGGTGCACATTCACCTTGTTCCTCTCCAAGTGTGGGAGGGCTTTGTGTTCGTGTTTCATTAGCACAGGTAGTAAAACTTACCTGTGTGGCTTTGGCAAGGGCAAGATGAGGAGACTTCCCTGGGAGATTTCTGAGTCTTTTCTGACTGATTAAAAGGTGCAGAAAGTGATTTAGAAATGATGACTGCTTGGTTTGTTCTCAAGGTTATTTTGTTTACTGGCACTTCCCAGAGAAGCTTTGTCTGCTCCATCCCTGGAAGTGTCCAAGGCCAGGTTGGATGAGGCTTGGAGCAACCTGGGATAGTGGAAGGTGTGGGATGAGAAGATCCTTAAGGTCCTTTCTGACCCAAACCATTCCGAGACACCATTTTTTGTTGATTCAAATTGGAGATCACAAAGTGGAAGGAGAGAGAAGTGGGAAAAAAAATTAAAAAAGGTGTTGCCAAATTCTCCTTTTATCCTCCATGAACATTTTTGGTGGGAATTCTACTCCGAAATGTGGCAATAATTCCATATTGTCACTTGAAACTATTATTTGAGTCTTTTACTGCCCGGGAGCTCTTCTTACCTGGGTGGTGTTGCACATAACCCCCCTCAAGCACCTTTTAACGAGGAGTTGGAGTTAATGGCCCTGAGCTGCACTTGGAGCCATCAGCCCTTCCCAGATGGTCATTAATCCTCAGATGCTCATTAAAGATTATATTTTGTAGCTTAAAAAAAAAAAAAAAAAAAAATCTGTGCTGCTTTTCCTTTAGGACACTTGTTCTCCTTCCAAGAAGGTGTCCGCCCTGGCAAATATTGGGCTTTTTTGCACCCCTGTAGCCCCTCTGAGGATCAGGCTGGAGCTGAGGTTTACAAAGCAGGACAGTTCTTATAAAAAACATGTATACATAATATTGCATACATAATAGATGGGAATGGTTCCAAAACAATCTATTGCATAATTACCTAATTAATACAATCTGTAATAATTAAAAATCCTTTGGAGAATTTGTAAAAACATTTTACTATGCATGTGTCATAGAGAATTTTTAGTCTCGGTGTCTCAGCTGTTTGCCTTTTTTTTTTTTTCTTTTCATTTTAATTTGGTCTTTCAAATTGCCAACAGTCTTATTGCTGCTTTGTGGCCCAGGCACTTAACAAATTTCATTTCTCAAATGGAAGGGACTGAATTTTCTCCCCAGAAGTGCAGTTCACAGGCAAGGGCAACATTCAGCACTAACTTTTCTTTTGCAGAGACAAACACAAAAGGCACGTTTAAATAAGTGTATTCCAAGGGCTTTCTCAACTGTTGGGGTGAGTTAATAAAGCAAAATAAAAATTTCAAAGTAACAAAAATTGCTTTGGGCTCGACTTTTAAATCAAGATAGAAAAATTGATTTTGCAGATGCATTATAACCCTACTCATCTCAAAATGGTCCCACAGTGCAATTGTATCAGCAGTGCTTATTTATATTTATATCCAGCAGATATTCTGGAGCATTGTATGAGCCTCTGCCTCTGTAAGTATCAGCTCCATGGCCTGTGGTGTGTTTGTGTGTTTGAGACGCACAGGCAGGACATGAGTCTGGCCCCAGGACTGCTTTTAACTCATCTGGAAGTGTCCAAGGCTGGGGTAAATGGGACTTAGAACAACCTGGGCTAGTGAAAGGTATCCCTGCCCTTGGCAGGGGTGGAATAAATTGGACTTAAGTGTGTCTTCCCACCCAAACCATCCTGTGGTTCTGTTCAGCACAGCAGCCCTGCTGTAGAGCACAGGAGCAGTGTTTGCCCCCCACATGCCCCATTCCAGTTCAGTTCTCCTTTCTCTACCTTTGAGACACCATGGGAAAGCTTTTATTTCCCTTTCCATTTCCTTTTTTTCTTTTCTTTTTCTAAGAACCCAAACAGGCATCACAAGTAAAGGGGAATGATGAAATCTGCTCTGTCCTGGACAACCCCTGACTGCAGCTGATCCAGTGCTAAAAGCAGAAGCTTTTTTTCTCATTTTTCTCTCTCTGTGATGTGTAAACTAAAATGGCTTTGATTATGTGTCAAATGTGGTTGAAAAGGCTCTGTCTACGAACACTTAATATCAGGAAATTCTTCCCTGTGAGGGTGGGGAGACCCTGGCACAGAAGAGAAGCTGTGGATGCCCCTGGATCCCTGGAAGTGTTCAAAGCCAGGTTGGACAGTGCTTGGAGCAACCTGGGATAGTGGAAGGTGTCCCTGCCCATGGCAGGGGGTGGAATGAGATTGTCTTAAGGGTCCCTTCCCACCCAAACCACCCTGTCATTCTGTAATTATTTATAATTTGTGCATCCTGGAGTCTGTAATCTCAATTTTTCACCATGAGTTCCACAGCCAGGCAGCAAACCTCGCAGACCCATGGTTTTGTGCCATTAAAACCCACTCCTTATCAGGGAGAGAAATTTCCTTTGAATAGATGATTAAGCATAGTGGACAGCACTAAGCGTGTGGTCAATGCAGGAGGTGCTCAATGAATAATTATTAGAAAATAAAGGATTTTTGCTTCATCGAAGTGTGGGGTTGCATCTAATTGATTCTTAATTGTGAAATCCATTTTTCACCTCAAAAGAGCTGCTGATAGTTTTGTCAGCTGCATTTGTTACGCAGCTTTGCAGGATCTGGAGCCTTCACTACCTGAAATGAAAAGATTCACCTTCCTATACTTGTGGTTTTCAGAAGGCCAGCAAATAATTCACTTTCCAGTGAAAGCAGACCGGAGAATTTGGCCTTTTGGGTTCATTAGTGATCATTGCACACCAGCTGATGGAAAAAAAAAAAAATCCCAAAATAACAAAGTGAAGAGGGAGGGTTGCAGCAGGAAGAAGGCAGGGGATGATGCAGGCTGAGCTCGGTGTTGTGAGTGACACTGTTGTTGGCTTTATTTAGCATTAGCAAAACTGTGGGGGAAAAATGTAAAGGGGAGGTTTTGAAGCACGGTCTTCTGGAAGAGGTTTCGGGTTTATTTTTGCTTTCCTGAGGCTTTTGCCTGGGTTCTGGCTGCGATGAGCACTGTGTGGGATGCCCTTGGCTCGTCAGCTGAGCACATCCTCACAACATCTCCTTTCTGGAGATCACCTGTAACTCAGAGATGTAACTTAATTTGGGCTGCTCCTGGTGGAGCTGCCTCTCCAAAGGAAAGCAGCGTTTTCCAACCTCCCTGATAAAAGCACATGAGCACCTGTTTTGCACTCAGAGTCGACAAGCAAGGGTCAGGATTAACCCAAAAGTGTGCTTTCAGTCCCCAAACCACTGTAGGTCACTGGGGACCTCTTTCCTGCATGAGGACCGTGAGGAAATCCCCCTCCCTCAGTGCCACTGTCAGTGTTCCCGTGACAAACTCTGCTCCAGCTTTTGGCAGCAGGGTTCAGGCAAGTCAAGGAGCTGTTGTGTTCTCCCCAGATACGTTGTGTACCTTGAGATATTTAATTATGGCTGCAGATGTTAAGTAACTTCTTGATTTTTCATAACTCGAGCGACTAAAATACTTTTCCTTTTTTTTTTTTTTTTAATCTCTGTTTTGCAATCACTGAATCATATGATCAGCCTAAGGAGATACAATTTGCAAATGAAACCAGATTATTATTAGCCTTGGCTATTTCAGCATGGGGAGGAAAGGAGAAAAAGAAAATCGCGTGTACATTTTTTTTAAGAGCAGTTGCGGTTTGTTTTACCAGCTCCTCAAACACACACTGAGGAAGGTAATGACCACATGAAATAGGTTTTTGTGTACAGAGTGCCTGGTACAAGTGGCAACTTGGAGTAACCTGAAATGCTACTTTTAGTCTACAAAATAAAACATTAAAACAAAGCCCAAAGCCTATTTTGGGTTTAGGCGAAAAGTAAGACACACATTTCTATGATTTTTTTTTGTCATTTTTTTTTCTTTCCCCACTGGCAGGAGACTTCTTGAGAGCAATTGTGCCAGCAAATTAGCATTTCCAGTACTTTAATATACATTCCTGGAGGTATTCTCTTCCAAGGAGAGCACTTCTGGGAATGACAGCAGCATGCTTGGTAGTGCTCCAGCTGTCTGGCAGTGAGGTGTGCTCAGCCATCTCTTGCCTTTAGGTGGTTGTTGGAAGACACCTGTGTCTTATTTGCTGTGTTACACCTTGGGAAGTTTTGACTCTTCAAAAAAGACAACATTCCTGCCAGGGGGGCTCCTGGGAGCCTGCCACAGCTCAGCTGCTAACCTGTAACTCCTCCTGGAGTCACCACTCAGGTGTCACGGATCACTTGCAGTAATTTTTCTTGATAGCCGTAATATGGGCATGACTGATGTTATCCTTTCTGCACCCCTGTTTGTGTTTTCATGTTTGCCTTTTTGCAAACAGTTACACTAATTCAAAATGAGCTCTGGCTGCTCAAATTGTTTGTGGCCTGGTGGTGTAAGGAGGATGCAGCACATCATCTGAAAGGCTGCAGTATGTTTTGTGACATCACCAAGACACGAAGTAAAACGTCCTGTGGCAGCTCTTGCTGCACAGGTGTCATTGCACTTCGCATCAAAAGGCTGAGAATGTCTTTTGTCACTTTGCTAATTGCCTTGTCTCCCTGTCTGGGAGTGTCCATTGGCCTCTCCTTGGTGGCATGGAGAGGAAGGAAGGAAGGTGGTGCTTCTGTCCTCACATCCAGTGCCACCCTGCCCCACACCAGCTCTGCTCTGATTTGGGGCACTCTTGGGGCTGGTGCTGACTCTCCAGTGATTTTATATAATTTTATATATAATTTTATATTTATATGTTATAAAGGCTGGGAGAATTGGGATTGTCCAGCCTGGAAAAGAGAAGTTTAAGGGTGATCTAACTGAGGCCTTGCAGTATGTGAAGGGAGCTGGCAAGGATGGGGAAAGAACATTTATAAGAGCATAGGACAAGGGGGGATGGCTTAGAGTGGATTCAGACTGGCTGCTAGGAAGAATTTTTCCCTTTTGAGGTGGTGAGGCCCTGGGACACATTTCCCAGACAAGCTGTGGCTGCCCCTGCCCCTGGAAATGTCCAAGGCCAGGTTGGAGCAACCTGGGTTCCCATCCTGCGTGTCCCTGTCTGTGACAGGGAGGGGAACCTAGACACAGTGATCAACCTGTCCAGTGGGGAGGGAGAAATTTCTTTTTTTTTTTTTTTTTTGGTCTGGAGGGGTGGTGTAGCAGGGCTTCTTAGGGCTTCTTGCTCCTGAAAACTGCTGGTAAATTTGGTAGGGCCCTTCCAACAAATCTAAGGAAATGAAACCGTGGCTAATGACACTGTTGGCTTGCAAGGAAAGAGGGAAGGCATCTGAACTTAACACTGAATGAGGTGTTACACTCTTGAGGTGTACTTTTTTCTAAGTTCAGTGCCTGCTGCTGCTTAGAAATGTAGTTTTACTTGTTGCACAGGGTTTACTCCGCAAAATGCTTAGCAGGGCAGAAAGATTTTTCATTTATACTCAGTCCTGTCACATGTCACTGTCTCAAAGGCCTTTTACAACCTAAAGCATTCTGTGACTTTGCGTCCTGTTGTACAGGGTGGGTCTGTAAGTGGCACAGTTCAGAGCTCTCTTCTGGCTTCCTCAAGTAAAATAGACGCACAAAAACACTCTGAAAGTGTTTTTCTCTGAAGCAATCATTGCATCAGCCAAGGGAAGTCCATCTCCAATACACAAAACAACCCTGGTGCTCCTCTCACAAGACCTATTCCTCAATTTCTAACTTTGTGTAAAGTTGAAATACTTAACTGGGCCTGTTGTAATCTTTGCAAGTATAAAGCCCAACATGCCTCATTATGATTTATTTGTGTCTGGGATAGAAACCTTTCCCATCCAAGATCAGTCTGGGCATCATGGATTCAAAGTGAAGCAAGCAGAGTGTTACACATGGATCAAATACAGCCCATAATTAACCAGTGCTGGCAACACATTATAACTGACAATTTACAGTTACAGTGCATTTGCACAGTGCTTTCTGTGTTGTGATTATCCCATGGAAATTTGTGATAACTATGACTAAAGCTTACATTTAAACTTTTTTTATTTTTTTTTTTTTAGACATGAGAACAAGATAAGCTATTGGAGAATTTTACAGGTGTTAGGAAAATTGGTTAAGGAATTATGGTTGGTGTTTTATGATTCATGTTGCTCCCCACCCTTTTCCTCTGTGTAGGAGCATTTTGCTGGTACCTTTTGATAAAAATTTTCAGGTAATTAGCAATCTGTGACTCCTGGCTCATTTCCCTTTAACTCTAAAAATATACACATTTAAGAAATTTTATTTGTTTGCAATATTTGATACCTTTATGAAACTCTCTGAAAATGAATGAACTTTATGAAAATCTCTGTCTTGGGATTGAAAACTCTGATTCAAACTTGAAGCAAGGTTTCTTATGCTTTGGGATAAATCACTTCTTGTGATTTTGCTTTGTTTTCTCCTCACTCCTCCCAGATTATCTAAAAAGATGAAAAAGAACTTTGAGGTGGTGTTTTTTCCCCTTCCATACACGGTGTGATGGAGCAGAAACTCTCAGAGAAAATGAAGTCATGAAACCTCAGACAAATGCAAGTAAAACTAAATGACCAAAAAAGAAGTGAGGTGTGAAGTAGGTAAATTTTTAGTAGCTCTGAAATGCAGATCCCTGGTACATTCGTTGCAGATGACATGATTCATATAGTTTTATTGCATGCAAAGTTTATTTTGCAAATTATGGATCTTTTGATGCCACTGCAATGGGTGCTTTAGGAATCCTGGAGATACTGGATGGATGCAAATAAACCAAGCAGTGAATAGCAATACCAGAACAATGCACTGAAGGGTTTTATGTTGGCCAGGGACTAAATTTTATCCTTCATTTTAGAAAAAGGTATTTATTACAGGGAAGTCTTCCTGATAATTTTTTTTCACAGTGTGCAATGGAGCATTATTTAATTAAATGCCATATAAGCTGGACAAGTAAAAGTTCAGTAGGGCAAGTGCACTTGGGATGTTTTATAATTTCTTCCTTAACTATGGGCGTACTCACTATGGCAGGTTTTTCCCAAATGAGGAATTGCTGCCTGTGGATGCAGGAAGAAATAGGATTTCAGGCAATCCATTGGTCCAAGAAAAAGGGGATGTGAATCTTCATCAAGGCACCTCCTTCTTTAGAAATGCAAGAAGGCTGAGAAGTTCTTCTTCAGGAGAAATGAGACGAGCCCACAGTGAGCGAGTGACGCAATGTTGAGTCTGGAGGCATCAGGGTTGCTTGGGGAAGGGATGGAGGTGCTGAGAGGAGAAGCCAAAATTCCTTCCAACAACACAACCGGGCTAAAATTAAGATGGTGATGGTCGTTTATCCAAAGTTTCCAGTAAAACGTGTCCAGTTTTGTTTGTTTTAGTTCTGGCAGTATCAATTTGTCCATTTAACCTCCAGTCTTTACGTTCAGTGAAGGACATTAGCTATGACTTCTGTGACAACATGACTGAAGCAGTCACTGATCTGTTGCCTCTCAAGAAAAAAACCCTGAAAACACAAACAAACCCAAAATAAAATCCCTTTCACAAAGAAATGAAAGCCCAATATGGCTCACAAATGCTGTTGGAGTGGCTGGATGTTCATCTGAAAACATCAGTGAGAGTGATGGTAACCGAAATTTGAAGTGAAATTCACACTCACTTGTGCCATGGACAAATGAACTCCGTAAATTAATATTAAAAATACAAGTCTGCATTTAAATTGGGAGCTGAGCAAAGGCTTGTCAGGGTTAAACAGGTCAGAGAGCCTCTGGCTTGGGCAGTTTGATATCCAGGATGCTACGTGATGAAATTCTGTGAGCTAAGTTTAATTTAAGACATGGTTCTCTGTGAAAATGAAATCTTTACTTGGAGCACTTAGGGGGAGGTATTTTTCATGCTTGTTCATCCATACCTGTCTCATTTCATTGTGCATAAATTTGCTGTGAGTTTCACCACAGCCATTGGGTGGAGTGGAATCAGAGCCCTGCTGATCCCTTCAGCTGTCTGATCAAAATGTCTTTGAGGCCTTTGGTGGAAACTTTAGGGGTATTGACACCTCCTAGAATGAAAACGAGAGGGGATCTGATGGGGATAGAATAGTGAGAAAATCAGGAATATGTCAGAAGACCAAGATATCTTGAATTAAAATCCTTAACTACCCAGGTTACAACTGCTTTCTTCAGGGAATTATTTAATGAAACCATTTTTCTTAGAAAAAATTGTAACTTCTTTCACCTGAGCAACTAATTGAAGCTCGATTTTACTCCTTGAAGACACGCAGGATCAAGTCTTGCTTTCCCACTGGCTGAACACCCCTCCATCACTTTCTCATGCCCTCCTCATGCCCCCCTGAAGTTGCCCAACATCTCTGGGACATTCTCCTCCATTTCAGAAGATCCTTCCCCTGTACCCAGAAAAGAGTTTCATTCTTAAAAATCAAACCCTTGAAACCAAGGGTTTCATGTCAACAAACAGGGAAACAGTGCGGAGAACAATGCCTGTCCTCGAAATCAGGGTTGTGGCTGTCAGCAGTTTTAGGCAGTGGCAGAAGTTTTGCTGAACCACTGAAAGGAACTAACACTAACAAGAGGAAGATGAGCAGAAAAATGTATCACAGTAATCAAATCTGATTGTAATGAGAGCATTAAGAAGAATCTGTGAGTCAGTTAAGCAAGAAAATGTCTTTTTTATTTTTTTCTGGAAACACTTTAGATGGGGAAATACTGAAAGTGCTAACAGTGTGCTCAGATGTTGAAAGCCTACTGTCAAATATGAACCAGGTTTGCTAAAATATCAAAAAATATCCCCAAAACAGGATACCTGTTGCTGCAACACAAAGTAGTGGTGCCCCTTGTCACAAATATATTTCTATGTTCTGCAAACCACTTGTGATCCATTCTTTCTTATACTTGGTCAGGCCCTCAGAAAAGTTTTTTGAGTCTAAATTGAAAGAATTAAAACTAGAAGATGGGCATAGCAGAATTTGAAGGAAAATTATAAATATATCATCCATTCAGTGAACAAAACACCCTCCCTAATGGCACACAGCATTTAATGAACACTGGTGGAACTGGAATAAACCCCAGCAGAGCAACACACACGATTTCTGCGTGGCTGGAGGTATGGGAAGGGAACAAACGAAACCCTGGCGCCAGCCAGGACAGAAACTGAGCACTTAGTCCAGCACAGGACATTAGACAGCCCAATAAAACTCCATGGTTCACAGGGCTGAAGGCAGCTGCAATCTCTAATAACATGAGTACAGTCAAGGACCCTGCACCAGAGTTAATAAGCAGATCATTACAGACTCTGACCAAGGCAGTCTCCACACTGACCTAATCGAAATCCAGAATGAACATTATCCTAACGTGCATGATGAACCAATTAGCCCGGAGCTGGGTTGCTTCCACCTGCTCTAGTATCTCAATTTAGAACGGCAAATTAAAACCAAAAAGAGACGAGGGAACATGTCAGGGGTTGTTTAACGTGGGAAGATGGCACAGGCTTTAAGAAGGCTGGGTTCTTCTGAGGCTGCAGCTCCGTGCTGCCAAGCAGGCCAGGTTTTTATGGATCTCCATGCTCCCGTTGAGACGGGATGGCCAGCCCCCAAAATAAAAGATGACTCATTAGGGGTTTTTTTGCTGGCTCCAGGGATGTGAATTAACAACTGTGATGGCTGAAGGTTCTGTTCATCTCTAAATTTTCCTACTTCCTGAAGATGTTTTCCATCCCCCTGCCCTTTTGCAGGAATTGTGACCATCCAAGTCAGAAAAAAATTCACAAAGGGTTTGACCAAGCTTTCTCACTGTGGCTCAAGGGGTCTCACAGAAATGGGAGGCTTGCCTGTGCCTCTGGATACCCTCTGGGCAGGGGCAGGATTTGAATCTCTCCTGCTGGAGCACCTGTGTGTTTTGTTCTCATGTTCAGCTAGAAAAGAGATTGTGAATAATCTGGAAAAGCAGGTTTGCTCTCCTGACTCATAGTTCTGGCCACTCTGGGGTGTGGTTTCAGAGAAAGGAGTGTGATTTACTCTTGCTAATTCTTAGCAAGTCATTAGCCAATGCATCCTCTAAGGGGATGAGGTGGAAAAGTGGAAAAATGTTGTGCATGGATTTACCATGCAAAGGAATTTAAGAGTTGGCCTTTGCTACTTGAAAATGCACTTTGGTCCTTTCCTCTGTGCGAGGATCCACCCCATGAGCACCAGAGCTGTGTTAACAGAGGTTTGAAGAGCACAGAGATGGGTGATTGGCACAGACCCCATGTGCAGACAGATTTATAGGGTCATGACAGCTCCGTGCAGAAAGCAAACACACAGGAATGTGGCAGAAGTAGACCCAAGCATAACACAGGTGATACTCCTTACTTTGTTCTAGGAAAATTAGTAAAAGGAAAAATAATCCACGGTCTACAGCAGGCCGGGAAAATGCAGCTACCAGATGATATTTTCAATACCAAAATTAGCTACTAAGTGTGATATTTATGGATGCATTGCTTTAGTACTGTTCAGTAAAGGTGATTTTCTTGCCCTTTTCTTAAAGTTATTTGTTGTCTTTCCTTTCAGAGTAACCACACCATTTGACTGTTCTGCACTCTGGGTTAGCAGGTTTTTGTTTCTAATCTGCCATCTTTCTCTGGTTCTGGTTCAATATCCATTTGTTAAACCTTTTATTCAAACCCTTTAAGGATTTGTGCCAAGAGCAGAATCCACATTAATGCGTCCCAGCTCACCCCGCACACACAGCAAAGTTGTTGTCACCTGTGGGTGCATGTGCTTGATATTCAGGAAGAATGAGTGATCTGCCAGCAGATTATTACACGTATTTTATATTTTACTGATTTTGCGAAGCTCAGGTTTTTTTGTTGTTTGTAGCCTTTACAGTCAGCTGGGGAAAAGAAAGGGAGGAATGGCTGCAAAGGAAGATATTAATCCTCAAAATCTCATTCTTTGGACGCAGTTCTGTAATCAAAGGGCAGACATTCCCTGCTCTGCTAGCTGCCCACACCAGTGGCCTCTTGCATCAGGCAGTGCTGCTGACTCTCGTGATTTACTGAGGCTCTCATGACTCTGCACGTTTGTTCCTTTGTGGTTTTGGAGGAGAGTTTGAGAATAAAGTCTGCGAGGTTAAACTAGAAGAAGGAGGAAAATGAAAGCCTGCAAATGCATCACTTTGGAGGTGCCTGTGCTCTGCAGGGTGGGTTTTGGGTGGGCAGAGGATGCTGAGCACTGGTGGCACTCCCCACAAAGTGCAGATGAACCCACGTTGGTTGGAAGTGTGACAAAGGACACGAGCACCAGGATGGCTGTGGAGGCTGATGTGTGAAATAGGTGGTGAGGAACAGGGAGCACAAAGAAAGACTCCAAGCCCCCGAGTACACATACATATCCTAGAGTCCTGGCTTTAGCTGGGAAATGGGAAAGGTTTTAATTTAAAATTTGATTTAAGGGAGAGAGACTTTTTCATTAGCGTAGCAGTTACTCACTCAGTTGGGAGCTATTGGAAGAAATTAAAGTACATTTGGCAATCTATATGCTTCAAGCAGGAATGGGATCTATCTATCTATTTATCCACCTTTCTGCCTAATCACATAAATTCCATGATATCCAGGGTTACATTTTCCCTTTTCTCAACGGCTGCAAAATCTGCCTGCCTGAAACCCCACTGAAAGGAGAAAGTTATTACCAATGTCAACCACTCTCTTAAGTTTTTGTATTACTGTTTCTTTCTGCTGTTAAGGGATGGGCTTTCTCTCAATCAGCTGAAAAAAACCACACCACTGGAAAACATTTTGTTATTGTTTTTTTTTTTTTCTTTTCAATGACATTTTTTCAGGGAAAAAAAGAAAAAGGGAAGCAGGCAAAAAGAAAGAAATGCAAGTCAAAAAATCTAAGACAAAAAACAGAGGAGAGTGGTTTGGGGAAGTGTGTGTTGTGTTCATAGCCCTGTTTTAATATGCAGTTACCTCCTTTCTCATAGAGCTTAGCATAAAGTTTTGTAAGTTGTGGGGCCTTTTTTTTTTTTTTTTTTTTTTTTTTCCTCTTTTGTCAAAAAAAATTATGAAAGTGTCGCTTTTCCTTTGCGGTTAATTCAGGAGAGATCCTCAATTCGAGCAGGGCACATTTTCATGCAAATACAGCAGCACAGTTTCCAGCCCCCTAATAGCTTCTTACAAATGATGTGCCATTACAACGAGGTTTATTTAAACAAATTTAATACATCTTTAATCAAGCTGGAGAGCATTTTCAAAGGTCACGCTCCAAATCAGGATCACTGTTCAGAGCTTATCAAAGTATTAGCTTAAGGGGGAGGGAGAATTATTTCTTGGACAAGTAATTTTAGGCAAATCTTTATTTACATTTTTATTCAGTTATTAAATTTTATTCCTTTCCCTCCTCCTCCTAGTCTCCATTTATGAACCTATAAGAAAGTCTGTAAATGGAGCCATAAGCATATCACAGCAGTTACTATTTCCAGGGGCTATTCCTTTGAATCGACTGGGCCCATAAAAGCAAGGATGAAGTCACTTTTTTTTTTTTTTTTTT
>VXBN01001432.1:1371782-1413701 GCA_013397395.1 Sinosuthora webbiana | reverse complement strand
TTTTTTTTAAACACAAGCTCTGTGCATCCATTTCATACAACAAGCTCTCGCCCGAGGATCTGATATTAGGATAAATACATTAGATAGATTTTTAAATTAACGAAACAAGTTAAAAACAAATTTGGAGCGTAATGGGTATTTAAAGGTGCTCTGCCTGTTCCTGCTGCAAGGGGATAATTGTGGATGTTAAGTCATTAGAACTAATGGGAGCTGCACTAACGGAGCCCAGGAATCCACCCCAGCTCACACCTCTGGTGTCATTCGCTGGGTATTTATCAGTAAATGGGTCACGGAGGGTTTAACTGGTGCACAACCAGCTGTCCCTGCCCTGGATGTCTCTGGTGGTGGCACCTCTCCCTCTCTTCTGCCTCTGCTCTCAGAGCTCACCCTCGTGCGCACAAAACTCAGTCCTTTGGCCTCTGCTCTACAGCAGGAGCTAAAAACGGCACCAGGGTTAAAGAGGGAGTGAGCCCTGGAAGTGCACACACAGGAGCACCCCCGAGATTTTAATGCTCATTAGACCCAGCAGCCTTCAACCTTTTCATTGCAGGGAGGTGAGGCTGGACATCTGGGCAGGTCATGGGAAGAGCTTGTGCAGGCTCTGTCAATTCTCTTTTTAGCGCTCACCTTGCAGCTGGGGTTTGGGATAGGGTTCAAAAGGAGCTGTGCTGAACTACATACCCAGGCACTCCTGGAAAACTGGACTTTTTTTGCAGGACTGAAGAACTGCTCCGTACCCAAACCTTCAAGAAACCTTTGCATTTAGTACCTATATGTCCACATGGCAAAATAAATACATGTACTCACACCACCCAGTTTTCTCTGAATGTGAATACTTTTTAATTTGAAATATTTAATATTCACAGAATAATTTATCCAGCAAAGCTATTTTTTTTTTCAACTTCCAAATGACATTTTTCTCTAGTGGATTTTTATTTATTTGGTTTTTAGTAATCATAATGATCTTTTTGCAATGTTTTTTGTATTTGATGTCCACACTTTGCTGCTGGAGACATAAAAGGCAGGATATTGTTTCCTTTCAATGCTCAGAAGGGTCTTTTAAGAGGGAGGACTTGAAGAAACTTTGAACTTCTGAGCAAATTTATAGAACAACACCAGATCATTAGAATTAGGAAGCATCAAAGGATGTTTAAGTGCCTGAAAGGTCCGGACTTCTCCTTTCTCTGCTGTCCATGAGACTGTGGATTAAAATCCCTTGGTTTCTGAGATTCTTTATCTTTCCTTTTTCCACCTGGATAAAGAGAGAAAAAAAGCAAGAAAAAGAGGGGGATAATTAATGAAATATAATAACTATGTACAGGTTTTATGCTGAGTTTTTTCAGAGTCATGGGGCATGTTTGGCTGTTTGGGCATAAAAAGTTAATAAAGTTTGGTAAACTTCAGAATAGATTAAATAAGCCAGAAAAAGAAATTTTAAGGAGTAAAGGTTGAGCAAAACATCTGCAGAAGGCATAATTTTGGGGCTGGACAGGAAGAAGTGAACCCACAAGGATTTCTGAGCATTGTAGGTAATCCCAAAATTTTGGGTACTGTGCTGAAGGGTAAACAAAATTCTGTTGGTTGTATTTCCAACAGCGCATCTTCACTCTGATCAGCAACTGATAAAGGAACAGTTCAAAACTCCTGTAGCTTTCCTTTTCCTTGGATTTATGTTGGTGTTGATCTATTTGCAGGGACACTGAGATTCCACAGAATCACTAGCCATAGTTACCCCTACCAGCCCATTAATCTATTTCTTTCTCTTAATGTTCAGAAATTTTAAAGAATTTCAGTATTAACACTCTTCTGTGACTCTTTCTAAATTACATGGCTGGCATGTGGTTTGCTTCCATTGCATATTTGTGTTGTGCTGGTTTTAGTTCCTTTTTTATTTTTTTTTGTTTTGTTACGTGTTTGTTATTTGGAAATTGGTTCTCAGGAATATTTTGTTTGACCATAATGGGTTGTTTGACCTCTTTTGGTTCCCAGCTCACAGCAGGGAGGTGGCACTTGCGCTCATAGCAAGGGTTTTATTCCCCTAATTTGACAGGTATTGGCTCTTCCCAGTACATAGTTGGGTGTATATATTAAAATATTTCTGCTGCAAATATTAATGTAGATGAAGCTCTCGCCACCATTTGTAAAATATGAGGAGGAGAAAGTATAAACATGGATTGGAAGTGAATAAACTTCAATTCTAATCTCATTCTTAAGGATCTACAGAAAAGAGGTAGTGATCAAACTCCAAATTGAACATGTATTTATGAAAATAAAACAAATAATAGCGAACAAACCCAAACTATGACTCCAGCTTGCTCCTAGTTCCTCTTGGAGTTAAGCAGTAAAACGTGTTTGTTTAAAACTGGAAATATTTAGTCTGAAGGCAGTTACTGGTGTGCTGTTTGCTGTTAAAATGTATTTTTGAAAAGAAATAGATTTAGCAAGTTTGAAGTTATACGGAATATTCTTTTCTAAAGCTGTCTGAATTAAGTGGAGTATTCAGCCAATCTGAATCCATTCTCAGATTTTGTGTTAAAGAAATTGTGTCTAGCTTGGGGTAGAGTTTTTTTTCAGAGCTCAAGATTTCAACATAAGATGAGAAAACTTCTCATCCTTCCCATTTTCTTTTGTTCCTCCTACATTATTAGAAATACCAAATTATAACAACTTTATTCAGCTAAAGGTAACTCTCAGCTGGCGAACTTTCTGTTCATCTCCAGTCCTTTAGAGCTGCAGAAAAAAAACAACATCTTTCATCCATCACTGATAATGTTTTTCTGCATTTTTGCATCGGCAGCACTGAAACGGTGTGATTTGGGTTTGAGGAAAGGAAAAATAATGGCTGGAATGGCATCGTGGGCCCTCCCTTGATGCGTATGAATCGCATCTTCCAGTGGGCGTAGCGACCCGACAACGTGCCTAAAATTCCCATTTTTTTTTATGCTATGTGACAAAACTTGATGCGAATTAACCGAGCCCCCTCTTGATCTTCTTTCCCTTCTGCTGAACACGTAGTGGGCTGGGCAGGAAAGCAAACAGCACAGGGCTGTTGACACTGTAAACCCTAAGGGTTCCTTCTGAGAGAGACTGGAGTTGGATCGGAGTAAATAAATAGGTCAGCAGCTCTGCAAACGGCGTCCAGGCCCTTCCAGGACTGCCTGACCCATCAGGCAGTCAATAATTTTGGCCAGATAGTGCCTTGATACGCTGTGGTAGAGCCAAGAAGACTCTTTCTCTGGGAATAACCACAATAGCAGAAGTGTAATCGCCCCGTTTGCGCTCCGAGGGTCGTGTTCTGTCATGTACCGTGATAAATGCTGAACACGTTTGCTGTAATGCTGTCATTTATTCCTTGTAATAATCCGAGGAGGTGATGGTTATTATTAACTGAAAGCATCGAGGATCGTAGTGGAGGGTTTGTCTGACATCTTCTTAAAAAAGTGCAAAAGGGGAAAAATGAAAAACAAACAAAAAAACAAAAAAACCCAAAGCGGGTGTTCTTCGCAGTTGCGGTGTCAAATTTACACAGCTGGAAATTTCGAAATTTAAAGGATGGAAATTAATTTGTCAGTGCCAAGCAAGGCACGTGGCCCAGCACAAGAAATAAAATAGGTGTCTAACCAGAAAGAAAGCAACAGGAAATGAGAGTACTGGATAAGATTCGAATATATACATTTTGATCAATGTACCAAACGTGTGATATCCAAAAATAATGTTGACATGGTAAAAACAAGCAAAACCACCTCTGTAATATGATATTGATCTTGTGACAACTTTTTTTTATATTATTAGTGCCCTCATATATCTTTTTTTATGAACTTCAATTTATAGCCTGTGCTATAATGAAAATTTCAGGACTTTTACCCGGTTTTCTTATACTTTATTAGAAGAAGAGTGCAATTATTTTCCTCTTTTAGCATGTACTTCCAGGAAAGACAGAGAGAGAGATGGGGATGTAGAAGTGAATTTTAGCGTGTGAAAATAAAGACTATTTAGCATTATAACCCAAACCAACCAAGCAAACAGTGTTTATCAAGGTTACAGTATTCAGGAATAGAATATGTTCTTTGGGTGTTTTGTCTGGAAGGTCAGAGAGTTGCTTTGGGTGAACTCTGGATTTTTTTTATGGAGCAGGTTTAGTGTCCTGAGGTTGGGATGCCCACAGTCACATCGGCGCAGAAAGTGTTTCACAACTTGCAGGCTGCAATTCCTCTCTGATTTATAGCTTTGGGTCCTGCTCTGAATTCCCACTGCACTTTATTGAGAAATTGTGATGGGGTGTATATATTAAAATATTTCTGCTGCAAATATTAATGTATATGAAGCTCTAGCCATCATTTGTAAAATATGAGGAAGATAAAGTATACAGCTGTCCTTCAAAAAAGAAAATTTTTGCTTTTCTTCACATCTCTTCCCCTTTCTTGAGGGACAGAAACCAGCGTGTAGAATCAGTGTCCACAGACAGCGATTATATAAAAGAATTATTTTTTTATCTAATATATGTCATCCTACAGAGTAGTGATAGCCCAAATTAAGTGCAGTTTTTATTTCTGTAACCTCACCATTGTTCTTGTGCCTTTTTACCTGGCCCAAGTCCAATTTTAAAGTAACCCAGAGCATCATTTTCTGTGCCAGCACTCAGATCCAACCTCCACACTTAGGTTAAGTTGTACTCAGGTTCTCTTTATACAGTTGCACTGTGATTTGGGGAAAAAGTTCTGTTTTCCTTGAGATTTTCCTTATAAAGCTTTTTCCTTATACACTTCCTTACCATTTTAAATCTCTGTGGAGATTAAGTGTCAAAATTTAAAAGTGACCAAAACTTAAATTATTCAGTGTCTGAAATAATTTTTTTAGAAAGCTGAGGCTTGGTTTTCCTTTTTTTTCCGTTCCTCTCCATGAATCCTGACTTGCTGAGTATTTTTTATTTTAATCTCTGGTTTGAGAATGATAGGCCAGTTGCCTGTCTAGTGATAAGCGTTGCATTTTCAAGATTATGCCATGAATAATTATTTCTTAAGAGCCTTTATTTTTTCCCCTTGCAAATCTCTCAGCACTATTTTCTTTCCCACTTGCTCCTCCTAGCACCTAAAATGCTTTAACATTTGTTCAGTGCCACTCTGCCAGCAGGACAGTGTGGGACCCTCTCCCACCCTTCAGCTGGAAATCATTTCCATGGTGGGATTGTGAAATCACTGGGGTGGGCTGGGACAGAGAGAGGCAGAAGAAGGAAGAAACACAGGTCGGAAGAAACCTGGTCTAGTGGGGGATGTCCTTGGCAGGGAGTGGAAAGAGATGAGTTTAAGGTCCCTTTCAACTCAAATAATTCTGTAGTTTTGTGAATAAATAAATCCCAACCAAACTCTGTGCACATTGCATCGGCAGTGATCACAAAAAAAAAAGAGGTACTGACAAGTGTTTCAGTACTTGGTGCGTAGTTTAAAGGAAATATTCTGAATTTACAGGCCAAAAAGGCTGTAGCAGTGCCAGCCTGGATAGGAGGTGAGGAAGAAATGGCTCCAAACCCACCCAGGGTGGCAGAGTGGGAGCTGTAGACATGGAGAAAGCAGAGCCAGGAGAGGAGATAATCAATTAATGTCCTCATCGCCTTCACAGCAGCACCAAAATGCTCTCAGGGGTGTGAATGTGCTCACGAGGAGCTCAGCATCCCACACTGAGGCAGAGGATGCTCGTAGGCACTAACAGGCCCACTCACAAACTCTGTGTTCAGGCATCAGTGAATAAGTGAGGGGAAAATCTGTCCTGAAGTGCCCAGGAAATGGCTGGCTGAAGCCTTCAGGAAGGAGTTTTCAGAGGGGAAAATGCCCTTTGCTGTGACCAACCCTCCCAGCTGGGGTTCCTGGAATGTCTCCTGGACACAGACAGGGATTGAGGAGACCTTGGCATGGCTGCTGATGGAGCCAGAAGGTGACATCCCAGCTGAGGGAGCGTGAGAGGGACCTCATGGCATGGGAAAAAGGCAGGGAAATGAGGTGATACAGAACAAGAGTAATTGTTTTAGAAAAAAACCCTCATTCACTCCTGTTTTTTCCTGTGGGGTGACGGGAGAAGACAGCCCAGGAGTGAGGAGTGACCTGTCTGCCATTGCCCTCTCTCCGAGCTCCCTGACTCTGCTCCTTCAGGGAAAGCATCCCTGTCCTTACTGTACATGGAGAAACATCCCACTTTCCCACATTTTAAATCAATCTCAGGTTTAAGTGAAGGTGCAGCCTTAAAAAGTTATTACAGCTCCACTGTTTCCCCTGATAAATTACATGAATAACATTTGAGACAATGCATTGTTAAATATTTATGTCTAGTACTATAGAACCAGAAAAAAAAAAAAGCACAAGAACCCCTAGAAGAATAAATATATTTACCTAAATAAATTACTAAGACAAATATACTCCTATGTGCTCTGTACCAATAAACAGTAGGTATTCACTAAATTGTGGAATATAAATGGCTCATTTCCTCTAAATGTACACTGAAAGATCTATAACATGTTACACATTTCCTGTGCTTTGCATATATATTTCAATATTCATCATGAAAAGGCTTGCTTATGTGTCAATATACATTACTTTGCATACATTAAGAAAATATTTTTTTAATTTTGCCATTACAGATGTGCTTTGCTGTGGGGGGGTGCTGGCGAAAGCAGAGGCTTTATTTCATGATTAACCCTTTGGTGGCTCGTCCCGTTTTATCAACGTGACATTTGCACAAAATGAATTGCTTGCTTAGACACAGCTAACTAAATAAAAGCAGGCCAGAGCTGATAGTATGAAAAATGGATTTTCATTACTGTTTCATTGATTCTTGTAAATAAGGGCCTGAGGCCTGCTCCAAAAAGGCTGCAAACAGTAATAATTTAATCTGAGGTGACATAGACCAAAATGTATGTGGACAAAAATCATCCTTGAATATTAAACAACAGCCTCAAGACAGAGAAAAGTGTTGCAGGCGAATTTAAATGTATGCAGATCGGTGGGTAACATATTTAAAAACAGAAATTAAAGATTCCTGTCATAAATCACATTTGCTGCCATGGATATGCCTTGTTATGCTGGCGTTTAAGGAAACCTGAAAGGTTAAGGCAGTTGGTGCATTAAATCGTACAAGGATAATTAATACTTTTCTTGTGGCTATTTATAAGAAATGGAAAATATAGTTAGATCAGCTGTGGCACTGTAGTAATTTGAGGGGGAAGAAACGAAAGTATGAGTCAATAGTTTTAACTGGACAAATGTCAAAAGCTTAATGAAGCAGTATCCCAATTTGGAGGCCTTTTAAAAGTTACACGTGAAAAAATGAGGCTAAATAGTTTGTTCTCGTGTTGCACGTCGGATTTGTTTGCCTTTCAAACGTTTATAACCTGTTTACTAAAAATAATTGAGAATAATTTCTCTGATTGAAGTTTAAAAGAAAAAAAAAAAAATGGATTCTGTTCCATGGAAGCAAAGTGTAAATCAGGTCTTGACTCCAGAATCGTGAACTTTTTTTTTTCTTATACATCTTCTAATTAAAAAGACCACTATATTTTGTTATAAAATAGCCTGGAACTACATGTAAGAACATTATTTCACTTATAGTTTGACTTATTACGGTAGCACCTAATGCTCAGGATGGCTCATAGCAAGACTAATGTAGAAAATAATTTTCCCTTTCAACCTGCTGAAGCATTAATCCTTTTTTTCTTTTCTTTCTTTATTTTTTTTTTTTTTTTAGACTTGGGGTTACATTCAAACAAACCCTTCCAACTACTGTAATTCCCCAGAGGAAAATACTCCTTCATCAGTCATTGAGCTCAGGTTTATGATCAGCCTATTATTTAAAATTCTTATTTTTTCTTTTCTTTCATGAATAAAAACAATAAACTTTAGTGGTATCAAACATTATTAAAGGGTCTCAGAGCAACAAGACAGAAGGTTTATATGACCAAACTCTCTTAATATAAAGGAGTTGTATATTTTCAGATGTCACTGCCATTCATCTTTTCTCTCTTTCTCTCTCTCTCTCTCTGCCCCCCTTAAGCGAGGAATAAAGATCCCATTTAAAAAATCTCACCAGCATGTAATAACTTTTCACCTGTTTCATGAAAAGTTAAACATTTGGAATACAATTTGCCTTGCTGTTATTTTTATTCTGAATGAAACTGGGAAGCGTTTCTTTCTTCAGAAGGCTTTAAAAGAAAAGAAAGGCAAATCATCTAAGAAAATTATTTTCAATCTAAAGATGACTTGCTTAGGGGGGAAAGTGTTTCTCAAACCTCACTGAATTTCTCATCTGTTTGGAGAACATTTAATTTATCGTTGTACCAAAACCAAAAAAAAAAAAGAGATTTTTGAATTTTTAATCTGGTTTTGATTTGCAAATATTCATAAAAATTGCCATGGCTTCATGCAGATCTTTGGAAACAAATATTAGTGATTTTTTTTTTTCACAGCTCTAGCTAGAACACGCTGTCTTTGGCAAGTTTCTGTTTGCAACAAACAAAATGTGATACTTTATAGGTTATAATATTCATCATTACCCTGATGTGTCATTGGTATGTGGTGTCACGCCCTGCTACTTTCTGGACAGTGTTTCCGATTTGATTATGACAAACCTTTCCTTAAAATATGAACTTTAAAAAAAAAAAATGAGATTCCACTAATCTAAAATAAAGAAAAATTCATGTTTCCCTTCGGGGGGTTGAATTGCAAATAAAAGATAGGATGAGAAGTGCATTCAGCATGCTGACTTTCCAAGAATTAGATGGAAAATAGTCCAAGTTAAAAAAAAAAAAAAGGTGTGAAATCAGAAAACTCAAAATCCAAGACTCCCAGTTTTATAAGGCTTCTGTTAAAATGGAGAGATGGAAAAGTATTTCTTTGTAGTGTTCCTTAGATAACAATGTGGATTTAGGAAATGTGGTTCTGATGATAGCAGTGTTTTGTTGTTTAGATATATGATATTTTCCTTTTGTGATGATATAAATATCTGAGTATCAGAAGCTGAGCTGGTTATGGACTTCTCTAGTGAGTATGTTTAAAAAAAAAAAAGGCATAGTATAATGATCTGTTAAATAAAACCACTTATATTTAGTCACACCCTCCTAATTCATGAACCATATCTTCATAGCTGAACCATCTCCTACACTACAAGCAATCAACAATTGGTTCTGGAGGTCGGAGCCTTGCAGATATTTAATATTTATATTTTTTTTTTAAATAAAAGAAAAGTGTTTCACAGCCACTCTATCAATAAAAGCAGTCTAACTTTTTATCTCTGGTACAAAGCACACTTTCCATACAATAACTATAAACTGTGGGCAAAGTTCTTCTGACAGTGGTATGTTCAACAGAAGGAAAATGTCTCAGACATTATATTTTGATCTAGATAAACAGGCAAACTGCAAAGAAAGATGTAAGGCTCACATTCGCTGAGCAAACAATTTTTTTTTTTCTCTTTTAAAATTTTTAAACTCGTAAACAAACAGCATAAAGTCACAGGATCCAAAAAGCCTGTAAATCTCAGTCTAAAATTTTAAAAAGCGGTTTGAACCCAACTGTGTTTATCTTTATTTTGCCTAGACATCTGCCAGTACTTTTTAGGCTGCTGCTGCTCGTTAGGCCTGAGCAAATAACTTGTAATTATTAATGTTTTCCTTGAATTTATACTACATTTTCTGTGTATGAAATATGTGAAGAAGATCATGACATTTTCAAATGTCTTTGTTATTGGAAGTTATTTATGAATTTTTCCATGGCATATTTTTTCCCTGTGGGTGGTATTCACTCTTGTGCATGCACAAGGACTAAGCAGTACTTAGACCCCACTTAAATCTTCAAAATATGTCTTGTGCAGAGGATTGATTTTCATGCGGAGGGACTTGTATATTTGATCAGAGTGATATTCATTTTGCTATTCAAACAGATAGTTCCAGGAGATAAGCTGAGATGCAGCAGCTCTGGATGTGCCATCCGGCAGCTCTGAAGGGGCCACATGTAAATCAGGCTATTTCTATAAATAATGCACAGTTCTTAGAGGGGGGAAAAAAACCTTAAAAAAATTGCAGAGCAGCAAATTGTACTGGTGTTGTTCTCGTGTTAACTCTCGGCAAACACGAAGCTCCCCATGAGTTGCAAGATTTCCTCTTAAATAGCTCCACGTTTTCTCCCCCCTTCAAGCCCAAACTGCTGTTTTTGCTGTGTCATGGGTGGTTGTATTAGGAAGCCTATGCTGTAATTTTTTTTTTTTTTTTTGGTTTAATTTAATGTTCCTTTTCACTGCGTGATTGGAAGACCTCCAGATCAATCGAGACTCTACCACTCTTGGGCTCAGAAAACAAGGAACCCAAATTGTGCTTTGAACCTCCTTAATGAGGAAAAAAAAAAGCTGGGCTGTGTGTGAGTGGCACGGAGGGGCCCAGAGTACTGACAAACAAAAACCCTCCGTGCCACAACCCTTTCCAAAGGCAGAGCTGATGGGGAGGAAGCACGGTGACACGGGAGGACTGGGAACTCCAACTTCCACGTGGCAAATCCCCAAATCCCGCAGTAAAGGGACTCGGGTTGCCGGAGCCAGGGGTTCATTCAGGGGTGAAGGGGGTAAAGGGATGCTCAGAGCGGAAAAATTGCTCTTGCCCCAAAGGCTTGAGGTCAGGCATGACCTTGGCCATGCTCCTTTCGCTCCTCGCTTAGGCTAACTCAGGCCTCGGCTTTTTCATGCCAAACACCAAGGCCTACACCTCTCCCTTTAATCCTTTCTGGCAGTTCTTTCCTCTTATGGGAGGCTTTTTTAATTGGTTTCTTCTTCCTCAAGCCAAATGTTGTGAGCTTTCTCTGCTCCCCTAAGCACCAGGGCTGTTGCTTCAATGTCCACTCCCATTAGATGACTCCCATTACCAGTTCCACCTCAAGCATGATTCATAAAGTTTAAGGCCAAAGGGAATGATTAGATCATCCAGTCTGACCTCCTGTATACCACAGGCCATTAAATTTCACCGAATTACCTCTGGATTGATCCCAGTAAGTTTTGTTTTTGTGAAGAATATCTTGGAGAAATCACCCAATCGTTGTTTTGAGTGGTCAGGGGCTGGATTGTCCCTGTTTCCTCTCAGTGGATTATTCCTGTGGTGAGTTGCAGTTTATTGCAACAAAAAGGGCCCAGAAAAGCATTAAAACAGTCTTTCTTAACTTCCAAAGATTAAGTAGCATCCTCTACTTAATCTGTGGTTGATAATCTGTTATAGTTCATGTTGCTCATTCACAGAAGCTCCATGGAAGCATGATATGTTGTACTTAAAACAGTGTGGTTTTTTTTCGTCAGAAACAGCTCTTTTCCCCACAGTATTTCTAAACCTTTTTTCTCAAGAAATCCAGGAAAATATGTCAGTTTTATGATTACATTACAGGTATGAGTCAGTGCGTTGTTTCACTTCTGTGAAGGTGTGGCTCCACAAAGATCAGCCCAAAGTTGATCAATAGCTTGTCTCCAACAGTTGTTAAGGAAAAGTACAAGAAGAGGCCAGGAAGAGACAGACTCCCCTTGGCACACCCTGCTGCTCCTGGCAGTGAATCAGAGGTGACTCGAGGCAGAGGTGACACGGCTGTGGCCATATCATTGAGTTCTGTCTACTCCAGTTTTCTGTTCATTGCACAGATACTCTGGTAATTAATCCCATTTAAAGCTCTCATCTTCCCTGTGAGTTCCGCACTCAGTTGTACACTGTGTTTTGTTAGGTTTGGTTTTGTTAGGTTGCAGCTCAGTACCTCTTGTCTGAATGCTGCTGACTTCTTGTTTTATTAGACACTCTAGGGTTGGGTTTTTGAGCTCTCATTGCATTGTTCACACTTTGGTGCAACTTTGTGCGACTTTTCTCAAATGTTTCCAGTGCTGACCACTTGGGATTCTTTTATTTTGAGAAGTGGTAAGCTCTGATTATCCTGATTTCCCTTCCTTATTCCATGTTGGTGTCTGTTATGCATTTTTCAAGGTGAGGGTGATGAGAAAACTGAGAGTTCATTATTCGAGATATGGGAACACAGCAGATTAAAAAAAAAGAAGTAATGAATTCTCACAGAATTCCACAATTGTTTGGTTGGAAGGAGCTTTAAAGATCCCATTTCACTCCTAGCCAGGGAAGGCAGNGGTGATGAGAAAACTGAGAGTTCAGTATTTGAGATAGGGGAACACAGCAGATTTAAAAAAAAAAAGAAGTAATGAATTATCACAGAATTCCACAATGGTTTGGTTGGAAGGAACTTTAAAGATCCCATTTCACTCCCTGCCAAGGAAGGCAGGGATTTTCCAGTGTCCCAGGTTGCTCCAAGCCCTGTCCAGCCTGGCCTTGGATGCTTCCAGGGATCCAGGGGCAGCCACAGCTTCTCTGGGCACCCTGTGCCAGGGCCTGCCCACCCTCACAGGGAAGAATTTATTGCTAAGATCTCAACTAAACCTACTCTCAGTAATGTCTGTGCCTCTTAGATTTCTTTTCTATTAATTCTTAACCCCATTTTACTTTCTGAGTGCCTGAAGTTACCTGATCATTGTGATAGCACCTATTTGCCACCCATGACTGATTTAGTAACTTAGTGACTCGAAAACTTCTAGTTTAAAGTCTGACTAAATGAGTCTCATCATTTAGAAGAAATATTTGTATATGTTTTAAATTGTTTCACACACGAAGTAAAATAATAGCAATTTGTTGAAATTAAGTTATCTTGAGGATGCCTTTGGCACTGCTGTGATCTGGTTTCTCACTACTCCTTTAGTTAAGCAAACATTTTCCCTACCCTGGATTTCATCCAAAGAGGGCTACAATAAATGACCAAAAAATTCTCTTTAACTGTTACTCTTACAATTGCCATTGTGCCTGAAATGAAGCACTTTGGTACTCAATACACACACACACACACATTCCAAATAAAACCCCCAGAACAAAGCTAGAAAAGCATTTAATTCTCATCTGTAAGTAGCCCAGTTAGCTCTGAAAAGCAGTAGAACACATTTATTTTTACACAGGAAGAAGGAGCTCGTTACACGTTGGTCCCCACCCCTCTTTCTAGACCCATGTGGAAATACATGTGTTAAATAACCCACCACTTTCAGCAATATACTCTATTTATATTTTATATAAAATAATAATCTGGGCCATGGCACTTTGAGCGGTTCACAGAAGCACAAGAAGTCATTAACCTAATCCGCAACATAACATGATGTAAATCATATAAGATGTCATGCATTTTTAGAGGAAGTATTATTTTGAGTGAATACAGACACAGCTATTTGGCATGATTTCTTGAAGGGGATGGGAGTGTTGTGACCCAGAAAATGTGCTGCATTTATTGCTTTGACTCAGGATGTTATGAAGCTTCACATAAAAATGGAAGTTTCAAAACAACGCTGTAATTTTTTTTTTTTTTTTTGGTTTAATTTAATGTTCCTTTTAAAACAACAACAACAACAAAAAAAACAAAACCAGTTAAATACCAGGAATGTCTTTGTCTAGCTCTAGATTTGGGCTGTGCTGAAGTGAGCATTCCAGCCTCTTGTATTCATGTCTTTACCAAGAGTCACTTCAAAGAAAACTTACAGAAACCAGAAAATTTTTCTTTATGGACGACAAAACGAAATTAATGGTACTACTCTTAGTGCTTCAAAATTTGTATTTTTCTCTTAAGAATGAGAAAAGGAAAATCTGAGTAATTGCTTAAAGGACACTGTATGTGACTCATTTTTTGTCATCACAGCTGTCTACACAAGGTCTTAAAAATCTACCTACTCTTGAATGTGCTTGGGTAATAAAGATACAGCCCATATAAAGCCAGATCCAGAGCTTGCTGAAATCATAGGGAGGCTTTGTAAATACTCCAGTACTCTTGGATGCAAGAGTACTGCACTTAGTTCCGCAAATCAGGATGTAGTAGGATCTTTCACATGAGTAAATCACATAATATTTTTCATAGAAAGTGAAGTATGTGCTAAAGGAAGATGCTGCATGCTTTGGAGTATGAGTTCAAAGAAGTGGAGCAATCATCAACGAGTTCATGGCTGTGTCCCATATGGAAGCAGGATACTTGCAACCTCAAAGTGGTAAATTCCACTCATTAAACTTCCTTTAGAAAGAGTTAGAAGATCACTCACTGCTTTTGAGCTCATCTGGGAGCTCCACAAAAAGAAACTTAAGAAGATCTTTATCTTCATTGGGAAAAAAGTTCTGGTAGACTTCCCATGAGTTTTATCACAGAATCACAGAATGGTTTGGGTTGGAAACAACATTGAAGGTCATCTCATTCCACCCCTGCCAAGGGCAGGGACACCTTCCACAATCCCAGGTTGCTCCAAGCCCTGTCCAACCTGGCCTTGGACATTTCCGGGGATCCAGCGGCAGCCACAGCTTCTCTGGGCACCCTGTGCCAAGGCCTCAGTATCCTCATGTGGCTGTACTTGTCCCTTCTCCTCATTCCATGGCAGGAAATCAGCATTCTATAGTGATATCATGAAGAAACCAGTCTCCTCGCTCCACAGGGATGTAAACCACATTCCCCAGAGCTCTCCTCAAACCCACAGTAAGAGCTGCACTGGAAATACCTGAATTTGTAAATGCCACGTAGAGCTATACAACAACTTCCCTGAGTTTCTTCCACCCTCCCTAAGATTTTTTTGGGTTTTTTTTTCTTGGAGGTAGTCCTTAAAATCCTGATGTTTCTGGCCTAGTGGTAAAGTCTCCTGCCCCGTTATTCTCACCCAAACTCAGGCAGGAGTGGCAGAGCTGTAGCTCCTGCGTCAGTTTGCAGCCCACTTGTGCAGGCTTAAGTGGTTGATGTAGTTAGGGCTCTTACCCTAATGCGCCAGCACTCAGCTAAATGGAACCTATGATCTCCTCTGAGGTTCATCCATCATTATTCAGAACCTCTGCTTTGTGCCGTCATGCGGGCAAACGCTTTCATGTATTTATTCATCTCATTGTAAGAATTTCTGCAAGCATATGCAGACCACTAAGGCCAGCAGTGATTAAAGCCATGCAGCCTTGAGCAGATGTAGACACTTTAGTTCACCCTATTCATTCTGCTGAAGGAGTATAAATCAAGTATTTTCGGCACCAGGAGGAGAGCTCATCTGTTGCTGAAGATCGCTGCTCTCCCCAAATATCTTTCTTAATCGTTGTCTTGTTATAACACTTGCCTGTTCCATAATTCCTTTTGTACAGGATAGAGCAGGGAAATGGATGCTGAACTTTTCTCGCAGCCCCTGTGTCCGGGTGGCTACAGCAAAATCCTGCTTTTAAGGAGGTAATGGGAAGGAGCTGTGAATCCTGGAAAAGGGAAGAAATGGTATTGGTTTGATAATTCGTTACCTTTCCAAAACAGCAGAGCTGTGGGGGGAGAATGTGAGGAGGAAACAGCATCCGTGGAGAGAGAGGATCCAGCCAAAATAATTTTAATTTTAATAGGTGATAAAAATCCAGGCTGAAACTGGCCTGTGACACACAGAGCCGCTATTTGCAGCAGCGCACTTTTAACCGCGGCCATAAAACATGTTTTCTGTCTAAGGAGCATTTCTCTACTTGGTTAATTTTTGTGAGCCTTTCATTTATACAGTAGGTCATCCTCCCAGACAAGCTTTCTGCTGGCCCTGGAGCTCCAAAGGAGCATTTGATTCTCTGCTTGGACCCTGTCCTCTACCTCTGTTCCTTGCCAGCCCAATTAGCCTTGCACTGCATGGCTGTCAGTAGCCTAACTACCTCGGAGCCATCAGATTAAAGTTTCCCTTTCCCAACTACTCTATTCATCAGGAATCCAGCACAGCCAAGGTTTGTATAACCTGCTATGCTGAGCCCTCCCACTCAATTGATTTCTGATCCCTAATGAACCATAGGCTGATGGACAATTACTCATCTTGCTGAGACATGTGGGGACTGTTAAAGGCAGGGTACTCGGCAGCTTGTGAAACTCTGTGCTTTCTTATTTAACATTAGCTGTAATTTCTGACACAGGAAGGATTATAACAGGATCTGTTAAACATCAACCAGACTATCTCGCTAATGGCTGAAATTGTTTTTTAAAAACCCTCAGTCCCTTTATTATTTACTTGCAGATAAACATGTAACAATGAATTTTAACAATCTGGTGCATTTAGAAGAAAAGTTACAAGCCCCTGAAATACCCCACGGTGGAATATGACATTAATAGCTCAAAGCAGCTCAGCACTGCTAATGTGGACTGTTCTGTGTTGGACTGTAACTCAGATGGCTACAATTAAAATAAGAGCATGATTATTGCTGTTACTGTACTGTGTTATGACTGCTCTGAAGTGCTCCAGCAGCCTCAGTCAGTGCTTTTTTAAGCAGGGCTTTGCCACACCGAGTGTGTTAAATCTTAGCCCTGATGTGTTGATGAGGATAACGATTGGAATGTTAGAAAAATCATCTATTCCTAGACTTAAGCACTTTAATAATTAGACAGCTAAATTTGTTGTCCCCGGGGTCATAAAACTCCTCAGGGAAATAAATTATTAAAATCTCCCGGTTTGTAAAGGGTAAGGTATGTGATCCGTGCTGCTTTTGAAAGAAACGGCTTCAAAAATGTCTGTCTGACTTTTGGCTCACTTGGCTTGTTCATCCTTTGCAACCAATGATAAGATTAGAAAATGCACCACTCATACCAGTGATTTCACTTCCAGTTTAAGGAAATGGCCTGTAAAAAATGACAGGAGGGACGAACAAATACAAAACTTCAGAAGTAGTTGTGTTATAAACTGATTAAAATAACACAAATGACGCCAGCAAGGTAGTTTAGCAGCACACTTCTAAGCTCACCATGTAAATATCAATATTTGCCCTCTTTATCTTCTGAGAAGATCACATGATCTGATGTACAAGTAATTTAGTGTAACATTATTACTCATTTGTGTCAATAGTAGGGACAAATGGGAGAGCGATTTTTATTTTGTTTTCTGGTTTCCTTCCCATTTGATCTTCCAACCATCTATCTGTAGAGTCTGAAATTGTTTGCCTCACAACCTCACTGTCCTCCTTGAAATCCCTTATGCTCTTTTTATCATTTTCCTTTAAGAGCCTTCCTGCAGACCTGGAACAGTCCAATCCTTAAAACTGGGTGCTCTGTTCTTACACAGAGGGCACGGCCTTAAAGACTCTGACTGTGTCTTCATTTATGCTCTTAAAAAGCCATTATGACTATTGCTATTTTTAATTATTTATAGGGGTCCCTATAGATGAATACTGTAACATGTAAATAGATAAGCTGGTGACCCCTCCCCAGCAACACTGGTTTTAAACTAAAATAAGAGATAATGAGAAAATAGCAGCTCATGGAAACAAATATGAGCAGAAGTAGGGAGCAAGAAAACAAATACTTTTCTTTGGGTTATTATTGAACATGTTTTGGAAATATGGAATCCTGGAACAGTTTGGGTGGAAAGGACCTTAAAGCCCACCTCATTCCACCCCCTTTCCATGGGCAGGGACACCTTCCACTCTCCCAGGGTGCTCCAAGCCCTGTGCAGCCTGGCCTTGGACACTTCCAGGGATCCAGGGTCCTATCATTACATGAAAATACTAGGAACATTTCACAAATTTATGAATATGCATGAAAAAACTTCTTGAGTTATTTCAACCGGGTCTTCTTATCCATTTCATCAGTTTCTTAATATCCATCTTAAGACTAAGAGAGCCAAACCTACTCCCTGTTGTTCCAGACTTTCACTCTCTAGTAAACAGAGAGAGTCTATTGTCTTGTGTCTATTTTAAATCTGATTTCTCTGCGGGAAATTATTCTTATTCCATTTGTTTTTGTGTTGACATCGTCCTTTAAGGGATGATCCCTATTTTTGGTGCTGTGTCCTCAGCATGGCTGGATCCTAGACTCCAGCATCTTTCTTTTGGAGCACAAAGGCAAAGCTTTTCCCTTCTATCATTGTCTTCTAGCCCACGTCTGAAGAGTAGCACTCACTCTTCAGATTGAATTGATACTTTTACAGGTGTCAGAGTTGCTTTTCCTGAAGGAAAACACTTCACAACTTGATTTTGTCTCACAGTCAAAAGAAACACTTCCCTTGTCCTTCACCACCCCTCCACCATTCCTCATCCCCCTCTCAGACCATGCACATGAGTGGGCTGGCACAGCCCCACATGTGGCCACATCTGGGCAAGAAGACAGCTGTGCTTAGGCTAAAACCAAAACTGTATAAGGAACAGGAAAACTGGATTGCCCAAAAAAATGGCATGAGAAAACTGTGTCCAAAATGCAACTTAATTTTTCATTCATGAGGAATTTTTATTTAACATTTATAAAGGATTTTGAAGGGGGGTGTGTTTGGTTCCTTATTTTCCCATAGTGATCTTGCTATTAAAAAAAAAAAAAATCTGCCTCTTGTTTGGGCTCTGAAATTGAAGCGCTTCAATGGCAGGGCAGAAAGCAAGAGGAATGCTGCTTCTAGAAAAAAGAAATTTCTGCTCAATGTTGTTGAGTTGAGGCCTCAGCAGTTTAAATATTGAATTTAAAAACAGACTGCTGTTTGTATGAGCTTTTTTGATTTGTCACCGATTTGTCCATTTTAAAGCACTCAATTTTATTTTGTTGGGACTGGAGGGTAAATAGCAGTTGCAGTTCTGGTGTACTCCCTAATATTCCCAGAAAATCGTGTTGGATCATGAGGAATAACTGGCAGGTGTCCTGGATGATGTGGTGTCTGGCCTTTGTGGATGACAGCTTCCATCCCGGAATCTCTGCCTGCATGGGGTATAAATGTGGTCAGCACTAACCCTCAGACTGGGCTCAAGCTGTGCTGCTTCAACTCCTCACTTCTTTTTGGTTGGATTCCTTCTGATTCAGCCAATGGTGGAAACCAAAGGGGGTTTAGCAACTACAGTGTCACAGGTGGAATGTGCTTGTTTGTAACTGTAGGGGTCTTTTTAATGTTTTGTATTCTGGCCAGAGGTGTGGGGAAGTGACAGCAGGAAGCCTGCTTGTTTTCACCTGGCTGGAAGGAATTCTAAGGCAAGCCCAGGATGCTCGTGGTGATCAGCAGCAGATTCAAAGCAAATGTTTCAGTGCCAAAAACCTCTCTTGTAAAGGTAGAACTGCTCTGTGACCTCAAGCCCTGCACTAACCATCAAAGACCTGGCCCTAATGCCCAGAGAAGCCCCGTGGTGACACACAGCCTGAATTCAGGGGGGTATCAGAGAGAAAACCCCTTTCCAGGTTGTCAACTTTTCTCAGGGCAGTGTGGTCAGTTCCAACACTCTCAAAGTCCTTTAGTTTCCCAAACGAGCTCTCCGGCTCGTTTTTTTCCCCCGAGATCTCATCCTGTAGGATGGTGGTGTTGGTGTTCTCCTGTGCCCTGGTGCTGTGGGACAGCCTGTCCCAGAACCAGGTGGGTGGAACTGGGGACACTTCTGTCACTTGGATATCACGCTTAATAGCGGAGCCGGTGACATCACTGACGGCTGGGATCCCTTTGGATTCTGCCAGGCTGTGCTGGGACAGCCTGGAATGCTGTGTGCAAATCTGTCCCTGGGCCTTGGGAACGTTTTGTTGCTGGCAGCAAGATTTTGGCTCTTCCTTGGCACCAGGCTGGGGGTGGAAAGTGTGAGAAGGGAACTTGGCATCAGAGTTACCTGGCTGTGCTTTTGGGGTGTCCCTGTTGGTGGGGAACTCCAGGATTTCTTCCCATGGCGGGAATTTGCTTAGCTGCGTGTTGGATATTTGAGGCTGAAGTCTAAAGTCTTTTCCTCTTCACCTTCATTGGCCTCCTATGCAGTCTCCAGTTTAAAAAGGGAATTTCTTCCAGTGAAATTTTATAGATTAGCTCACAATACAATATGGACAAGCAGATATACTTTTTAAAAGCTGTTTAGTAAGAACCTTTCATTTGTTTTTATTTCTTCCCTTTTCAAAGATTATCTTTATTCATTCTCAGGTCAGGTTGTGCTGCACGTGCTGAAAATAAAATCTATGCCTAATACCCAAACTTGCAACCCAAAAAAGGTAGTAATTTCAGAGTTATTCAAATGAGAATAGCTTTTTTTATACACCAGATATACTGAGAAGTGAGGGAATCTAATGTTTCACCAACCATCATTAAAAATTACTATAATTACAAGTGCATTTTGGAGCTGTTTTATAGGATATGATACTTTTTTTTCTCCCGTAAAAACAAGGAATGGAAATTTCTTTGAAAACTGACTTTCAAACCATCCTGGTGGGAGTTCACTACCCATGGTCAGCAGTGGGTGGAGAGCTGAGTTAAAGGTCCCAGTCAGGGAGAACTGGATTGAGCCTGTCCCGAAATGTGAGTTTTGGAGGCACTGGATGGGAAGGTTGTAGGATCAGTAAAACGCCATTATGGAGCTTTTCTCCTGTCTGGGGTGCAGAGAGGGTTTCAGTGATATCTGAACACACCTGGTGGAGGTGGGAGCCCTGGAATACCTGAAGGAAAAAGGATGCCTTTTCCTGGTTATTTACTAATTCAGTAGCGAAGAGTTCCACTGCACATTTCTAGATCAGCATAATTTTCCTCCTTCTCCCATCTGACACAGTCTCAACACTCACTCTCTCTCAGCTGTGTCTCCTTTCCTCTCTCATTCCTCCACCATCTGCTCCACATGCTTTCCCATAAATTCCTGACTTGGACTCGGTTCCCCGGCTCTGAGCTTATCTGTCTCGGGGTTACACGCTGGAGCCATCGGAAAGGCATCCCAGAACTTTCTGTGTGAAAGGAATAGCCATGGCAAAACCTCCAGAGGAGTTTGGGAGGTCTCTCCAGGGGTCAGAACTTAATTTCTTGTTTATTTTGAGGGGCTTTTGTGGTATGGGAGGACAAGAGAGGTGTCAGGAGTTAACAGAAGTTTACATGATTAATGTTCTCGTGTTTTGAATGTTATTCCCAGAGTGGATTCAGATGGAGGAAATTAAAAATAACAATAAAAATATTACTGAGTTCTCATTCCTATTATAGATAAAAATTATCTTTTCTTTCTTTTTTTTTTCCCCCCCAGCCACTTCTTTCTCTTTCTTTTCAGGAAAAGTCCTGTTTCCTACAAAGAAATTATCACTACCCCGTGCCCCCCAAAATCCCAAAAAAGGAAAGATATTTTACTTAAAATACTTTGTTTTCTGAACTTTGCTATTTCTGTTTTGAGCGATAGAACTATCAAAATAGAGGAGAAGTAAGGAAATGCATTTCAAGCAAATATAAAGGTTAATTAATTTCTGTTACTGAGTTGGCAAAGAGGACCCACATGGCGGTACTGTTAGGAACAGAGATAGTTTTAAGTACATTGTGCATCCTTGCTTGGGAAAATTTTGAAATCCAGGGAAGTACAATTCCCAACCTGTCCTGAGATCCAGGGAAGTACATTTCCCAACCTCTTCAGGCTCTGCCTTCAGTTGTGGTTGCTCTAGGAATTGTTGATGTTTGTCATGTGGCAAACATCTGACTCTTTGACCATTGGACGTGGTCGGATTCTGCTCTGAATTAGATCATGTTATGGGGAAAACCACCATTATATACAAGTGGCTCTTTGCTCCCAGTGCTGCTGGAAATTAGGAAAAACATGGGTGACTTTAGTGAAAAACAATCAGTCTTAGAATTGTTTTGGTTGGAAGGCGCCTTCAAGACTCATCCCAACACCTCCCACGAGACCAGGCAGCTCCAAGCCCCATCCAACCTGGCCGATGTATCAAATCCAGTTTATTGCACCTCAGTATTTCTCTTTAGAAATGATGCACTGATTTTTTTGTCTTTGCAGAAGTGTCAAAGCAGTAAAGGCAAAATTTAATATAATTAAGGCAGAAACGAATTGCACAACTCTGCAGCTTTGACATCCCCAGTGTCCCTCACTGCAATGGGTACTCCAGGCATCCTGGGCCTTGTGTTGGAGCCATCCCAGCTGGACCCAATCCTCATTGCCCAGGGATCTGGCTGAGCCTCTCCTGCACCTCTTCCATCACATGGTCATCCTGCTGAATTTTAATCCTGGACTTGCCAGTATTTAGGAAGCTGTAGGTTTCTAAATGGGAGTTCCTTAAGCTGCTCTTGTGTGGGGATTTGTTGTGGGGCAGTGGGAATTCTAGGAGGGGTGTCAGGCTGGAAGGGATCTCATTTGGTCCCACCTCCCTTCTCCATCAGGGCCATCCTGAATCGATGGCACAGGATTGTGTCCAGATGGTTCAGGAATGTCCCCAGTGAGGGAGACTCCACGCCCTCTCTGAACAATCTGTTCAGGGCTCAGCCACTGCACAGGGAAGTCCTTCCTCCTGTCCAGGTGGAACTTCCTGGGGTCAGTTCCTGGTTCAGGAACTTCCTGGGCTGTGGTTGGAGCCCTCTCTGCAGACAGGGACAGACAGGGATGAGGTCCCCTCTCAGCTGTGTCTCCTCTCCAGACTGAGCAGGCTTAGTTAGGAAAGGGCATATTTCAGCCCTTTCCTCCAGTGCTGGAGTTTAAATGCCCTTGCTGAGAGGAACCAAGCTAATAAACAAAGAGTTATATCAACATTATTTAACTTTTAAAATAATAATGGACTTGTTGATTTCTGAGATGGAAAAATCATTAGGTGTGTGTACCAAAGATAAGTCAACCGAAGGAATAATCAAACTCTCTCCAAATGATCTTTGTATCAAAAGGCCTTCATTCTGTCCTTACTTCAACTCCACAAACAATAGATGTGCGTTGCAGCATGTCCAGAAGGTCATGAAACAGGCATGTTTTGCCCAGATAAAATGAGCTATCAGATATTGGAAAAAAATATTCTGGAATTGATCTTTTTGTGGCTTCTGTGAGCAAGAAACAAGGTTATATTAATTTTAGAACCATCTGAGCTTTGGGCACTGACTTTCATTGGCTGAGATGTTAATATTTTATGTGAGCCTAAAGCATGCCCAATTAAAGCGAGATCAGAAATGTCCACAAGTATATTCAAAGAAAAGCATTAGACTTTTAGACAGCGCCATAAATCCGCGCGCCAAAAAAGCTACAGAGGGAGAACGTTAAGGGTCTGGCAAATAAAGAAGTAAATAAAAAGCCTGGAATGTCATTCCTGCAGCTCAGGCAAGCCCCGTGGTGAGAAAGCAAGCCTCACCAGAAATCCTTTGAAATAATTGCCACACATGGATGCGGATGCCAGGAGCTGGTTTAGGCAGTGGGTGGCAGAGGACAGGGTGCAGCCCTGAGATGGACCCCAAAATGTGTCTGTGAGGTGGTGAGGTTGGTCCTCAGCAGGGCATCAGAGTCAGGGAATATCCTGAGTTGGAATGGACCCACAGGGGATCATTCAAGTCCAGCTCCTGCACAAACACCCCAACAACCCCACCCTGTGCCTGAGAGCCTTGTCCAAACTCTCCTGGAGTTCTGGACTTCTCAGAACCTGCTCAGCCCCTGCCTCAGAGCTGAAGATAAACCTGACTACGGAAATTATGAGATGCTGGCCATCTTATCAGCTCTCCAAAACTAAGATTCTTGCTGTTTCCAATCCCCCCCATATTTCTGCAAGCTCCTCTTTGATTTCTTGAGGTATACAAGAGTTAACCTGGGTGTGCTGCAAAATCACCAGCTGTGTTAATCTCTAAAGGGTTTTTGTGGGCCCCTGCACCACTGCTGAGCCTTTAAAGCAGCACTTTGAAAGGCTCTGGAAAAGCTTGAGTTGGGTGGAAAAGGCTGTTAAAACTGTGGCCAGTTCTTGTAATTCCTGTCAATAAATTCCCTTACTGTCCCCGCTGCCCAACATCTTTCACCCAATCCTTCACCTCCATCCCTGCCTGCAGGGCTCACCTGGATCCATTCACCAGTGATGCCACTCCATACTCAGGTTTCATCACCTCATTTTGGGTCTCAGACACCAAATTTCCCCTAAATTTTCTCTGTTTTGCTGCTGAGCTAATTCAGGCCTGGCATTGCCCTGGTTGTGCAGACCTGCCCTGGAAAACAGGGAAGCAAGACACAGATTTTACAAGTATTAAATATGTTTTATCTCAAAAGTCTGCTGTCGTTGTCTGCATGTGTCCATGCATCTATGGCTCCGTTTAAAAAAATTGGAAACAGTGTCTGGACTTTCTACAGAAGAGATCTTTTTATCTGTTAAGCTAAATATATATATATATATGTATTGTTTATGGTCCCTCATGCAATTTTGTGAGCAACACAGATATTTAACAGGTTCCTGTCTGCATTCTGGTGGGCAGAATTTAATAATTCTGAGATAAAGCAGACTCTGGGCCCGGGAGGTGATCTGGATTTCAGGTGTCTGTTCTCCCATGCCAAGGCAGAGCATCAGCTCTGCTCCCTCATCTCCTGAGCCCTGCTCCAGACACCACTGCTGCTCTTCACACTGCTCCACTGAGGACCAAGCTCCTAAATAATCGTGTTCTTATGGAAAATCTGGGGTATTGAGCGTAGAATAAGCCCACAGTGGTCTCAATTTTCAGTGCTGTGTGACTTAGGTGCATAAAAAATTGTCATTTGCAGGGTTTTTTGGTTATTAGGTGGGTCTTGTTTTTTTTTTCTTGAGGTTTTCTTTTGTTATTTTTTTGTTTGTTATTTTTTGTTTGTGAACATTCACTCTTAGGAGGAAAACCCTTGTCTATCAAGTGTCCACACAGAACAAGCTCCTGTGGATTAATCAGGGTGGCTGAACTGCTTTAGATAAAACAAAAAACAGAACTGTTCTTTCTTTTGTCCTTTATTTTCTTTTCTTCCGCATTCCTCAAACCAAACATAAACTTTTCTGAGGTTTCTGAAGGTTTTGAAAACTTTCTGTGTTTGTTTTACACATTTTCACATGCTTTTATGCTTCCTGGTCATTCTCTGGGTCTGTAAGGAAGAAAAAAAAGTACTGTATAAAGAAATGCTTGGTATTTGTTGGTAACTCTCATGGGAGTTTTTCCCTTCAAGTATTCAGCCTTTTTATCCTCCTGTTCTGTACCCATGGTCATCTCAGCATCATGGGGTTGGTGATTATTGTTAGATGAAGCTTGAATACTACCTACACTTGGATATTTATTGGCTCATTATAAAGTTTATATGAATTATTATGGAGTTATGGAATCTCTTAAGCCTCTTGAGAGGGAAAGTTATGCTTGTGTAAAATGATATTTACCTTTGTTACAGCAAAAAAACGTTGTTTCTTAATTAGCAAAGAGCCCTGGAAACAGATTTGCTGAAATTTCCTTGACACAACCCCCTAAATCTGCTCATCTGAGGGGTTTTGTAGCCAAAAACTTTGGTGAGCTTGTTTAACTTTGGAGATATGATAAAGAAACTTGTGAGAGTGTTTTGTCCAGAGTGTGAGAGAATTCTTAGCTGTATGAAAACTACAAGGATCATTGGCACATTTGGCTCTTGATTTTGGTTTCAGTGGATGCTGAAAGTAGGAAAAGGTGGGAAGGTGTCCATCCATGTCTCTGCTCTGCTCTGAGCCAAACCCGACATTCGCTGCGAGAGAGAAAATATTTTCATGTATTTTGTGCAGCCAAACAAACAAACTCAGTTACTAACAACCTGAGTCAATTCTGAGTAATTGATTTAGGGCTGAAAGGCTTGTGTCCTATTACCAATCCCTTGAGCTATGCAGTCCCTAGAGAGGAAAGTTATTGTGTTTTTCCATGCCCTGTCTGCTCACATGAGCAGACGAAGCAGGGCAGAGGAATGATGTGACACACACGTCTGTTCTCATGTGTCAAAGCAAAGCTGTGAAGTCCAGTAGTAGTCTGTTTTTATCTCTAACCATGTCACAGGGCCTTCAGTGAATAAGAAATACAATTTGCAATTGTTTGGAGAACAAAATATCTTGAGTAGGTCCCTTCACTCTGCAGGTATTGGAATTGTCTTTGCATTTTTGCTCATCTGCAGCATCCTTGAGCCTCAAATGAGGGCTAATCCTGGCATGGATTTCTCTCAACACCCCCACCAGTGGTTTGTGCTTTGCCTGGGTGGTTCAGCACATGGAATTTGCTCTCCTCCAGGACTTCAGGACCCATCAGATGCTGGATCTTGCCTTTCCCAAGCATGGGAGGAACGCAATGGGTCCGATTCAAAATGTCCTCATCTGTCCTGGTGTGTTCATAAGCAAAGGAAGAGATTCAAAGCAAACATATGAAAACACCCATTTCTTGCCTCCTTGCAAATGTCTATCATGATTTAAACCACCACTTCAGCTTCTTTGGTCTCATAGGTTATAATTTCCTGTTATCAGGGTGAGGATGTTTTAAACAGCTTTTTGCAGATGATTAGGTATTTGCTGATCATTCAGGACAATTTACAAAGATAAATATATGTTAAATGGGTTTCTTGTTAAAACCAATGTACAAGTAACCCCTCGAGGCCAGACAGTAATTACTCCTAATAACAAATTAAAGCATTACCTACTTCTTTTCCGTTTTTCATTTTGAAGAGGAAATTACCTTACAGAACTGAATGGATTCAAAAGTACAGGTTCATATTTTCTTTGATAAGGCCATTAAAAATAAGAAGGTAAAAAAAAATGAAGGGGATAACACTCCTAGAGAAAGGAATGGTCTTGACCACATTTATTTTTGCAGTGATTCTGTGTAGATTTTGAAGATGCCATCATGGGCTGGGTCTGGCTGTGCCTCTGCTCATTCTCAAAGCAAAACTGTGGCTCCAGCCAGGGCTGGTCTGGAGGTCATTGCTCACAGCATCCACCACCAGCCAGACCCTTGGGGCCTGGGGATGTCTCTTCAAAATCCCTTTGCTTGCCCAAATCAAAACACAGAATTGGCTGGAAATGGCTCAGCCATTGGGTGATAATTTCCCCTCAAATATTTGCTGCGTGGTGCTGTCACATCCTGGTTGTATTACTCATGGTCTCTCCTTAAATTTACCTTCAATAGGTAGTTTACCTCCTTAAATAAGTTCAGATCGTGACTATCATGAGTATAAAGAGGAATGTTCTGTACTAATAAATCATTGCAGAAGAGCTGTAGATTTCAGGGAGCCTCTCTGAGGTTCTCTGTCCGTGGTTTAGCTGTTGACCTGGGAGTTTCTGGGATGCAAGGACAGCAGGTGCTGGGCTCCTCTCCATCAGTCAGCAAACTGCTCATGGAAAGGGACTTCTCAAATCTTTTTGGTGGGATAAATTTCTGAGATAGAATGGCTCTCACAGCTTTCCCATTGTTATAATTCCTGCTGGAATTCAGGGCAGTGCACACCTCCTGGTGAATCAGAGCACAGTGTTGGATACACTTCCTCCTGAGTCAAGCCGAGTTTGGCTCATCTCCTTCATTTATGTATAACAACTACTTCAGATGTTTTTGAAGGCTCTATAGAATTTGCTATGAGCAAGACATTTTTTTTCATGAGTTTCTGACTTTTCACTTAAAAAGCATTTTCTATCTGGGTCTTGCCATCTGTTTGCAGAGCTGTCTTGCTAGACACACACTTTTAGGCAATTCCCTGTGGCTTCTGAACCCAATTGCATCTTCCCAGCTCTGTCAGAACCTGTCCCAAAGGTTGGGTAAAATTTATGTGTACCTGGAGATCTTGGATAAATAATTCATCCCCATGTACTCACTAAGGTGCTATGTGTGATAAGAGGCTTGGCTTGGAATGCACAAATGTCAGTAAATTCAGTTTTTCTTCTATGGGGTTTCTTAAATAGTCATTTCCTCCCCTCCTTAACTGGAGTTTTAATAGGACTAAGGTCTTCGCAAAAGCTTGGACACTTGGTTCTCATGGTCTCCATGTGGATGCAGCACAGAAGGCACCTGGCAGTAAAATAGCAATTCTTTGCAAGTTTTATTTGATGACAGAAGAACAATGGCAATACATTTGTTTGCATAGTGCAAGGTGCTATCTCTCAGGAAAAATACTATATAACAACTGTCCAACATCTACTTTTTAATATTGTATCTTATTTCCAAGTGTGGAATTAAAGATAATTGTTAAAAAGTTTGCCCCAGAGTAGGAAATTCAGGTTTCCATCTCCATAAAGGCTTGATTTTGAGCTGTAAGATCTTCAGAACTAATTTGTCCCTCTCTGAAATATTAGTGTTTTAAAGGATGTTTGAGAAAGCACTTAGAAATATGTCTGTGTATCTGGTCAGTTCTTCCCAGGAAAACTGGGAATTAACCTGCATTAATGAATCACAGTGTTGTGATCAAAAAGTCCAGATGAATCTGTGTCACACGTAACACAATTAGTTATTTTCTCAGTTTGTCTTCAAATGTACCATTTTGTTTGGGAATATTGCAGATATATGTCACTCATTATTGATAGATTTGTCTGACTTCCTGTCAAATCTATGTACATTGACAAAAATCTATTTTGTTGTTTTTGTCACAGAAATCTATATTGGCATTTTTCCCCATGGAGATTTGGCTAGTCATTGTCAGCATGAGGTGCCAGCTAGAGCTTTTACTGTTTTTATTGTGCCAGCTGCTTTCTTGGCTTCAAATCTTTTGGTTCAGATTGTAAATGGGGGCGAGACATCCGTATCTAGCCAGCGTGCTCGATGGAATATGACAGGGACTTGATTTTTCATTTCTTGCTGCCTTTCTTAGTATTAGCAGAAGATGACAAGGATGGCTTTATCTTCTGACCAGCAGAGACGGTGGAGGAATGGAGCCTTGCATGTACAAGGCCCATGGGAAATGTTAAAATACAATGTTTTTTTCGTGTTTTACTGTTCATTCCTACTGTGGGTTTCTTGGTTGTTTGAGTCATTTTTGTTATTTTTCTTGTGAGGATCTCTGAAGACATCTTGGACTTCAGGGGAAAAAAAAAATAATTTCCAAGCCTTTTGGCTAATGTTAAGTCAGGATCGTTGCATTCTTTTCATAATTGTTTTGGCCTAAATTGTTATAACTGAGCACACGCCCTCTGAGAAATCAGGTCTTTCTGAGGTGTTTTTTAGTTTGTTTGGAGGCATCCAGGATCATCAGCAAGCTTGACAGGGTAGGATTTAGCTAATAAATAGTTCACATTTTAAGCCAAATTAGGGCTTTTTTTTTTTAAGCATTGGCAACTTCTGCAATTGTAGCACAAATCTAATGATATTTGCTATTGTCCCTAAAGCCCCAATGGCAGCAGTAGGGTTGTTAATCTGAACATGTAGCCCTTTATAAAGTATTTTTCCAGTCCATGTGCTGCTTAAGAAAAAGCTTAAAATCACAAACCCTGTTATAGCCAAAAAATGAAACCCAACACAATCTATGCCTCTTGAACTGCTTGGGTCTTAAAGCCAGTGTGACTTTGTGCATCCTGGCTGGTGATTTTTAAATGCTGAGAGCTGCTCCCCTGTTAGCAGAGGGCTGTTCCAGCCTCAGGACAGGGATGGTGCTGTATCCCAGAGCCTCAGGAGGGCAGGACGGCACCGTGGCGTGCACGGGGTGCCGGGGGCAGGACCCTTGTTGTCCCCACGTGTCCCCACTGTGGTGTGGCTGGAGGCTGCAGGGAGCCTGATCCTCCTCTCCACGAGCCACAGGGTGACTGCAGGACGTGCAAACCCCAGCAAGCTCAGCTTCCAGGTGTGCCAAGGTCCGTGGAGCCACATCAGCACGGACTTGGGGTTGGGCCAGCTGCCTGACAAGTCCCCAGGGTCCCCAGCAGGCTGAGGCCACTGCTGCCACAGCTCCTCTGCTGCTGGTACCCAAGGTAGCTTGATTAAACTTGGATGTGTAGCCACATGCTGTAATCATTCCCTCAATGACTGCAAATTTGGCCTTGTTGATCTTTTAAATCCTTGCATTTTCAGCGTGCCAGTTCGCTGTAAATCACAGACATTCTCCATTTTCTTTATTTGATTCCAGAAAACTGTCTCTGTGCTGAAAACAAGTCTTTGAAAAATGCTCGTGTATCCTGCTGTCCTCTTCTACTTGGGGTGATTGCATAATTAACCTGGCCAAGTATCAACCATACAAGAGTTGAATGCATCCCAAGTTCAATTGGGGAGGTTTTTACCATAAGAATGTGCCTGTCCTGAGACTAAAACACAGGTTAGATTTCCAAGTTTCTGAATATTGCTCAATGAAAGAAGAATATGTTGCCCATGAGAGAGAGAGGAAAAAAAAAAAGAAATCAAATGGTGGTGTAATCTATAATCAAAAGCCCTAATGGGCACAAAGCATTTTAGAACAAAGGTTTGCTGAATCTGCAAGGATAATAAAAGTGTTAAAGTCTGAGCAGAGAAACGTTCTTATTTACTAACATATAAGAAGGTTACTAAAGCACAGATAAAAAGCTCACAGGGCAGACAAAGCTCTCTGAATCCTTTTTCTTTTCCTGCAGTCAGATATGAACATATGATACATGAATATTTATCAGAACAGCAGATAACTAGTAGCTACAGTTGGATTTAAACTCAGCAAACCATGGCTTGCAGTTTGTGCTCACAGGGGCTTCGTGCAAGTGTATTTTATTCCTTTTTCTTTCTTTTTTTTTTTTTTCTTTTTGCAGTTTTTGTACTCTGTATATGCAGCCTTGTCTCCCCTAAGCTGTCTTTTGATTCTAACTGAATGAACCTAAAAATACAGCGAGGATCTTCAATACAAAACCTCCAGTGCATATCAACTAAAGGCTGACAAGGTTTTCTACGCTCAGGCTTGACAAGGCTGACTTTCAAGCTGCACGGAGTCAAATCCAGAAATCTCCAGATTTAGACCCAGCTTCCTCGTAACTCTCTTCAGGTTATGTTGAAACATTTATGAACCTCCCAGAGCCTCGGCTTGCCTCAGTTTTGTAACAGTGTCTGCAAGCTGGTGATGCAACCGCAGTTTCACACTGGTGTAGTTGCAACTCAGTCGTCTGCTACCCGCAATTTGGAACAGCAGAAAATTGGAGGTTCTGCAGAGGAAAGGGGGGAGCTGGTTTATTCCCATCCCTATCCACAGGTAGAGGGATAGATGGTAATTACAGGAAGGCAGCTGTGAACTCACTCTTTGCTCGAGTGCTTTTGTGTGCACCAGCATCGTGGGCTGGCTCCAAAAAAGATTCCTCCAGAGCAGAGAGATGGGAGCACTGAGGGTGTTGGATTCAGAAAACACCCTTGGCAGTGAGAGCAGTGAAACATTTCGATTGGGAATGACCATGCACTGACCAAGTTTTGCCAAGCTCAGCCCCATTTGAGCCCTAAAATCTCCGAGGGCAAGGGAGGGAGACTGGGTTTGACTTGATGGTCGTAAAACTGTAGAATGGTTTGGGTTGGAAAGAACCTCACAGCCCATCTCCTTCCACCCCCTGCCATGGGCAGGGACACCTTCCATTATCCCAGGGTGCTCCAAGCCCCATCTGGGCTAGCTTGGAATATTTCCAGGGATCCAGGGGCAGCCACAGCTTCTCTGGGCACTTTGTGCCAGGGCCTGCCCACCCGCACAGGGAAAAAATTTTCCCTGTCCTTAACATAACCCTGCTCTCTGGCAGTGTGAAGCCGTTCCCCCTTGCCCTGTCACTCCAGGCCCTTCTAAAACATCCCTCTCTATTTTTATTTCTGGCTCCCTTCAGGTGCTGGGAGGCCTCAATTAGGCCCCACAATCTCGGAGGCCTTTCCCAACCTTCCTTACTGTAAGGTGTGACCCTCCTTTTACCTCGTTTTCCACGGGGATGTTGTTGCAGCAATAACTTTTCCCCGTGTTTGAGGCAGATTTGCAGAACTGTGGCAGAGGGTGCAGGCGAGAGGTTAAAGCCCCGGAGTCGGGGGCTTCGCTTTTATTAAAGATTAGCCAGTGATCCCCAGTGCTAATGTCAGAAAGGCTGCTCTGGGCCAAACCAAAATTCCCTCTAGCCCAGTAGCCTGTCTCCAGCAGTGGCCAGCTCAGGAAGCTGTGTAAGAATAGGCCTTTGGTATGCCTCCCTTTGGCTTTTGCTAAGTTGTGTTTTAGGGACTTTCTGAGTTTGCGGCTGTTGGGGGACGGTTGAATTTTTAGGCTGATCGTCCCTAAGCTTTTGTAATCCTTTCTGGAGTTCCCCCATTTTTTTTTTTTTTTTTTTTTGCCACTTTGTTTCTTAATCTTAGTTTGCTCAAGTGGAACGCAGGTTAATTGTTCTTCTGCAGGCTCCTTGGTTTCCTCAGTCTCTGAGCAAAAAAAAAAGGCAGAAATGTGAAACAAAAACTATTCCCCTGTTACGGGAACATCTTTTTCAAGCTAAGCTGGGCTGGCTCTTGCTCTGGAGCCAGACCTGTAATGGCTTCTCTTTCACATAACAATACAAAATACTATTTTTCCTTTCATCTGTTGTTTTTCAGTTACTGCTTTCATCATAATATAGGCCAGGGCCTCCACAAAGGCACTACCAAGGGAATAGAAAGGTCACTAACATGGGATTTATTATTTGATCTGTTCTTTTTATTACAGGGAAAAGTGGAGAAAAAACTGCAGTTTTGAACCCAAACCTTTATGAACTGTCTAGTCAGGGAAGCAAGAACAGTTTTGCATTCCTGGTTTGGAAAGTGTTGCTGTGGTTTACATTATAAACGTGATATAAAAAAATTAAGAAAGGATCTGTTTTCTGCTTTGGTTTCAGATGCAGCTGAAATCTCTCAAGGGTCCAAGGTACAAATCCACCAAGGGTTTTAAAGCAAGTAAAGTAATTTTGGCTTGGGTGGGATGTAGGTCATGAGAAACAAAGCCTGTGGCAGTATTTGCCCTGAGCTAGAAGAGCCATAAAACCGAGGTTCAGACAGGACAAAGAAAGGAGGAAAAAGTATAAGAAAGGGGAAATTACAGAGCATAGGAGAGGATTTACTCAGAGGTTAACTCAGGAGGGATGTATGCATGGGAATTTTTTCAAGGAAGGTGACAGGCAGACTTGAAGAGCTTGCAAATGTGAGAGGGGAGGGAGATACACTGCATAATGTAAGAAAAATTGGCCGAGGTGTAGAGGGGAGAGGTTTTTATTCACGGTCCTAAAGTAAGATAAGGGTCATCTGATTCATCATGACCTGACTAGAACCAGCTAGGAGAGCTGGACTGGCTCCATGTGAGTCATTTTCCTGCATCCTGAGCCATTATTATTCTTCTTGAACCAAGAAACTACGCTGCACTCACATGATAAGATTTTGGGGGGAAAAGAAACAAGAGAAGCAAGGATATTTGGAGTTGGAGGATTTGGTTTGCTTACACTCAACTTTCTTCTAGGCCAGGGTTGTGAAATGAGATCGGCCACCACTCAGGAACATCCCCCTGCTGATCCTGGCATCAGGAATGGGGCAGGAGCTGCACCTTGGGGCAGGTGGGGTCAGAGCATGTAAATACTGCTGAACTTTGCTGTCCTGGGAGCCCCTCCAAAGACCTGCATGCCAAGCTGGGCTCAGAGAAGGACCCAAACATGCAGATGTTTTCCGTGGTGATTTTAAAGCTATGAGCTTCACAGAGGTACAGAACTCAACTGGAAAAACTTCCCTGTGACTCAGCACTTCGCTTGCACATGTGGACACAGAAGCATCCGAAAGTCAAAACCCATGGCAAAACACCCAAACCAGGGTTTTTCAGAACTCAGAGAGCAAAAATATATTTTCTGATTCTGGTTCAAGTCTTTGGTTAGTTGGTTGTTCAACAAAGCTGGGTCACAAATCAGCACAGTCATCTGGATTTCTGTGGGAGTCATTTTTTGATTGTTAAGAGTTGACTTATTTTAAAATAATCTTTAAGCATGGTGAGTCCTGTTCACTGTAAAAAAAATATGCAATCTTTGAATTGCATCTAAGGTGGAAAACCCCAGCAACTTCAGAGTTTTGTGGTTTTTCATAGGCAAGGGGTGGGTAGTGGAAAGGGGGCAAGGAAGGTCAGCAGATAATTCAGGAGGGAAGAACAATCTGTCTGGAGACTGACAAATCCCAAATTAATTGGTGAGGTCACACAGGTTGGATATATCGCCCTGCTCACCTCTGGAAGTAGAAAACCCCCAGAAGCTGAGTTTGACATCCTGAAGCTTTGCCCATGGGACTGGATTGCTTGAAGGGTGGTTAGGGATACCTGGGGGATATCTGGGATATGGGGAATATCTGGGAATGCTTCCTGGGTCCCTGGGGTTGTCACTGCAGGTCCTTGTGCAGATTGCTGCTCTTGGCAGCTCCTGTGTAACAAAGAGGTTTATGGGCTGAAGTCACCTTCAGGGAGCCTGGGGACCATCAAGGTCTCGGTTCTTGTCTTTTTTTTTGGCTGCTGTGTTAGATTGGAGGCTCTCTGGGGGGGTTATGGGAGGTGGGAAGGTAAGGAGTTAAGATTTCTTCCCTTTATCTGGCTGTGTTTCCCCTGGATCCAGCAGCTGGTGGGATTTATCAGTTCTGCTGTGAGTCAGCTCCTTCCTCCCCCTCGTTACCCTACCTGATGGTTCTGATTTCATGATCCCCTGCGTGGAAGAGGAGAGGAACAGACACAAAGCACCCAGAGCCTGTGCAGGCACAGATGCAGCGCCAGGCCAGGGTGACTCAGAGCCCCAGCTGAGGTACACAGACCTGAAATGCCCCCCAGCTAACTGGGTGGGAGTCCTTTGGGACAGACACTGGGGGCTGAGATCCTTCCTCCTCCTCCTCCTCTGCACAGCCAGCATGGGTTCAGTGCCTTTCTTTCATATAAAAATAGCTTTATGCCAGTTTCTGTGGTCAAATTTTTTCCCTTCTCTGACTCATGTGCTACAGTGTTGTTGTCAGTCACTGTCACCCATGGAAAAGTCTGAACTCTCTCTGTTAAGGCAGGGATATTTTATGGGCATTTATCCATGTTACCTATTTCCAGATGAAAACAGAGTTCAGCTGCTGAGTCCATGCCAGCTCAAATTCCAGGCTGTGGGATCACAGCTGCCCAGGGCAGTGGTGGAGTCCCCATCCCTGGAGGGATTCAAAAGCCATGTGGATGTGGCACTTGGGGACATGAAACAGTGGCGGCATTTTCAGTGCTGGGGAAGGGTTGGAGTTGATGATCTTAGAGAGTTTTTCCAACCTATTCAGCTCTGTGATTCCATGATTCCTCTGAGCCTCCACACCTGGAGCGCACCGTGCACAGCTCAATTCCCGGAATACAGCCACACCAGGAGATCCTCAGGGATTTGTGCACTTACCTTTCCACCACCACATCCTACAAACCTGTTTCAGCACCAAAAAAGAAGCTGCACCACTCATTTTATTTAGGCTTTTAGCTGGCCAGAGCCCCGTCAGTATTCTGTACTTTGAGGGTGTCTCGACTGTTTCTGCCTGGCTCTAGGAAAACTTCCTGAACTCTTTCAGAAAGCACATCTGCCCTCCAGCTCACCTTCACTGCAGCTCTTCCAAACCCATGGGAGGAGATAGGCCAAAGCACAAGCCAAGGTCGTTATCACTAATATTTCTGTACAAACATATTTTTAGTTTTTCACTTAGGGATCAGAGAAAAGGGAATATTCGGAGGGGGGAAATAACTGGGAAAATGAGTCAAGATCCGTAGTTTGAGTTTACACAATTCCCAGAAAGCTTTAGGTTAAAGTATCTAAGGTTAAAAAAATCCAGGATGCATCAACACAGGGAACTGTTTGGAGGATTTAAGCTCACAACATTAAATCCATGTGCCAAAAAGAGAATTCTGTGTTCAAAGAGTATGAGTTCTGTATCCCAAAGGGAATCTTGCAAAGGGAGATTCCTGAAGAGGTGGCTCTCTCTGACACTGGTGCATTTGTTGCAAGCTGAAAATTCAAATGTTCAGTTGACATAACAGTTCAAAATGCACAATTGACTTTAAAAGTGTGGAGAAATGGTTTAGTTTGCAAATGAATTATGGGCATGTAATGGCACATCTGTTCAAACATGCTTTCTTGGTTCAGCCTTTTCCAAGTCCTATTTCCCCTGTGGTAATTCACTTTGGGTGAGATTCTGCCATTTTTATTCATATTGTACAGTAGCTTGTTTTATGCATAACTTCGCTGGTATAATGAAGACAGAACGAAGCTAAAATTTACTTGAGAAAGGACAAAAAGAAGGGCACTTCCAAGACTTGTCAAAAATTAAACCCAAAGTTTCAGGTCACTTCTTTCCACATGAAACTGCCTATTTATATATTCAGAATAGCTGACCAGCAACATTTGGGTTTTAATTTATTTTCATATAGCATTTGCCTTTGGGGAGAGATGGGTTTTTTAAGTTGAGTGCTCAGCCCCAGAAACGAAAGCTTTGTCTCAGTTTAAAAGTGACTTGTGAGGAACTGAGGATCCAGAACTTGATTTTGATCTAAAACGTAGCAGACAGTGCAAATCCCCACAATATGTCTCGTCAAACCAACTTCTGTGAGAACAAAAGTCACAACTGATGGAAGGTCATGTGTGCAATGTATCCAAGATGAGGATCTCACTCCTATAATTAATATAAATTGCCAAGGGGACAAATTAATATTTTCTTTTCAGACCAATAATGGGGAAATTTGTTTTGTTTGTCCTTTGGATGTTGAAGCATTACCTGAAGACATTGTAAATTCAAAACTAGCTAAAATACTTGAATTGTTATGGCCTTCAACTTGCCTTCATTACTGCTTCCCTGATCTTTAGATTCATTTTATGCAGACCATATGCAGTTAAAAATAACTGGAGTTGCTGTATTTTATATATATGCCTTTGTAAGCATTTCCAACTGCAGAAGGATTTCTTTTTTTTTTTTTTTTTATAAATACAGAAAACCCCAACAAGTTTTATGCTTTCATTTCACCTCTTCCCTTTTTATTTTTTTATAGAAATGCTACAAAGGGGAACTTTTGATAAGTATTACCAGCAAAACCCAGTGTTGCAACAGAGTTAAGTGCAGCAGAGTTTCTATTTAAGGTTACCTGGCACAGTCAGCTCAGCCAGATGTACTTCTGCTATTGGATAATCTCATTTGCTGACAATGTGCACTGCTTTAAAAAAACTAAAAAAAAAAACTAAAAAAAAAAAAAAAAACTTTGNCTTTAAAAAAACTAAAAAAAAAAAAAAAAAAAAAAAAAAAAAAAGAAGGAAGTGCCTAGGTGACTTATATCCAAATCACACATATTCTTTTAGTTAAAATGAAATGTGAGCCTGAATTTAGCCTTTAATTACATTTCCTTCCCTACCTCCAATAAACAAATTTTTATAACCTCTCCAATGAAGAAAGTCATATTTTGCGAATTACTTGCTTGGAAGCTTACCAGGAGCAAAAAGTTATTTAGGAAATTTTCTATTATTTGTATCGCTCACAGATTATTCTCTGGGTTCCCAAGTATTCCATAAGATTAATTATCCCTTTCAAGGAGTTCTGTGTGTAAGTTTGTTTTTGTTTTAGAGCTTTTATCTGAGTTGCTATCTGGCAAATGGGGATTGTGCTTGTGAAGAAGGAAGCGTAGCATGAAAATAGGATCCATCACACCGTGTTTGGGGGATATATAATAGAGCTCTTACAACATGTTAGGGACTTAAATCATCTCAAAATCTTATTTTTATAAGAATCTGCGCCGTGCTAGCTGGAAGATAAATCAACAACGGGAAGGGAAGAGTTCTGTACGTATTTGAAGACATAAAATAGTATTGCTTAAGTGAAGCATTAAAAATAAGCATTGCTTAAATTATCGTCCCTAATAAGATATGTCTGTCATTTTTTCATTTAGCATTGGCTCTGAGGAGGCTGCATTGTTCTGTCAGGATTAAAAGATGAAAAACCCGTCCACATTGGAGCATGTGCTTAAACAAGCAAGACTAAGTACTCAATCTGAGTCCTCTGTACCTCGAGAAGCATTTTTACAACTGGAAAGTTGTTCAGCTCAGATAGTTCATCCATTTTCCAGAGCCTTTTAAACCTGAATAATATATTGAATGTCAGAACGTTATAAAGTCTCTTTAACTATTGATATCTATTAGTTAACAGCAATCTAAATTCAGCCATAAATTCAAAAAAAGCAAGTGACTTTATCCAAACAAAGATTTGGTGCATGGTTATGGTGTTAATATGACAGTGTTGGCTTCTCAGTTGTAACCCCTCGGAAGAAGTATTTTTGTTTAATGTGGTCAGGGCTTTGAAATCATTGCAATGGGAATCAACACTGGGCAATTGCAAACAACACTTTTATGGGATGCATCCTTTGTGCAAACAGCTGCAAATATAAAACTGAGTGCACAGATAGAGATGAGTGCAGGAATCCACCTGGTTGTAAGCCTGGGATATAACATATTTAATATTATTATATATTTAATATAATATTAAAGGAATTTATTTCCTCTGTCAGCTGAGGAATCTTTATTTTCTGATAAACTTGTGGCCATTTTACTCTTCCTTTCTGTGGACTAGTGAGTCTCCCTGGCAGAAGCAGTGGCAGGAAGCTGGTTTGGAAGTTGTCAGAGTATATGAGCAAAATTTCAAGCTGTCCATGAAATATTGATGCCACTGCTGTTTGCTGATCCTTTAAATGTGCTCACAGCAGCGTTTTTGAACTGTTGTGTTTGGTTTATACTAGGAATAAAATCAGAAACATGTTAATTATTACATTTTTTTTAAAGAGTGCACTAAATACTGACTGGTTTGGGTGAGTCTGTTCACGGGATAATCCACCCCGTTACCAAATCCTTACCCAAGCCTTACACATCCTACACCCCGGAAAGTCACAGATCAGACATCCCTCGTGTTTCACAATCCTGTCCACCCTCTTTTACCAGGAAAGCAAGCCCTTTGGTCTTAAAATCACTTAATGTGGCAAAAGTGTATAATAAAAGAAAACAGAGGGAGGGAGGCTGGCAGGAAGCTCTTGATCCTTTTACAGAAACTGCCTGTTTGGCTGGGCAGAAGCTGCTGGAGAGCTTTAAACTTTCTTTTACATGCAAAGGCTCTTTGGCTTCACTTTGGGGCAGACCAAAACCCTTTAGTTTCTAGCAGCTGCAGCCACATTTGCAGCATCCATGACCATTGCACTTGGGTCAAATATTGTTTAAACCATAAGGCTGTGCTTCAAAGAGCAGGGTCTCTGATTCTCTTCCATTCAGGACACTGCAACCTCTTCAATCCCTGAAGCGAATGGGACTTGAGCATCTTAATTATTTAGAAAGAAATCTTTAGGTCTTTAATTTTTTTTTTCCCTTTTTGACCCCACTCTGCCCACTGGCACCCCACCTCCACAAGCTTTTTTTTTTTTTCAGACAACAAAACAGGAAAACCACAAACTTCATCAGCAAGCTGTGCACTCCTCTGGAAAGCCAAGACACTGAGGCTCAGCACACAAATCACATGCTCGTGCCTTCAGTACTCACAAACCACCCTGCAGCTCACTTCAGAAAATTATTAAACTTAGTAGGTTAAAAATAAATGGGTTGGGGTGGTGATACCTCGGGATGCATGTTGGCGCAGCCAGGAGGAGAAAGAGTCCTGGGGTGGTGATTTAAAGTAAAGAAAGGGAGTATTTAGTGAACGTTTAGAGAACATAATTATTTAGGGAATAGCATGCAACAGTTACCTCGCACACAGTTGTGCAGAGGCCTCTAAGGAGGTTTTATTACGAAACAGATGATATTACAAATTGGCAGTGGGGAGGTTCACCATCACCCAAATAACTGGCAGCGTGTTTCCATCCATTCCTGATCTTTCTGGCTGCAGCAATATCTGCTTACCACAGGTACTTGTGGGTCAGTCTGCCTGTCCTGGGTTGTTCTCAGTGGGTTTATTCTACGTGCTGCTGTAGATCAGATGTGGAAGGAAGACGCAGTGAGGATAAGGCCACACAACGAGCCACTTCCCTGGCCAAAAGTGTGAAGTGTGAGAGCCTGGCTTTTCTGTCCTCTGATTCTGTTTGTAAATTATTCTTGTTTTCCTTCTCCGGGGCCAGGATTCATTCCTGTACACTGAGAGAACAAGCCTAACATATGTAGGGGAAGAATTAAAATGGAAATCCCATTCAAAGCCTTAGGGCTCAGGCATGGCACGCCTGCAAGAACCTGGCACTGGGAATGCAGACACAGCTCCAGAGTCTGCTGGGACACAAAGGGGTGTCTCTGTGCCATGGAGCTGCTTTGGCCCATCCTGCACTGGTACCCAGTGCCTGGGGGCTACTGTGGAATTTTTAGCTACTTTCCTTTCATCCAGTTAGTCAGGGAATTGAGGCATTTCCCAGATGTGGTGGGTTGGCTGTGGTTGGGCCATGGGTGCCCACCAAGCCTGCTCATTCAGTGCCCTCCTCAGCTGGGCAGGGCAGAGAAAACAACAAAAGGCTCATGGGGTAAGATAAGGACAGGGAGAGATTCCTCACAGTAACTGTCGTGGGCAAAACAGGCTCATCCTGAGGAAATTAGTCAATTTATCACCAATCAAACTAGAGCAGGATAATGAGAAACAAAAATTAAGTCTAAAAATGCCTCCCCCCACACCTCCCACTTCTTAGGCTTAACTTCACTCCCAGTTTTCTCTCCCTCCTCCACTCATGGTGCAGGGGGATAGGGAATGGGGGCCGTGGTCAGTTCCTCAGACGTTTCTGCTGCTCCTTCCTCCTCAGGGGTTGGTCTCCACACTCATCCACTGCTCCAGCCTGGGGTTCTCTCCACAGGACACAGCCCTCCATGAACTTCTCCAACATAAGTCCTTCCCTTGGGGTACAGCTCTTCAGGAATTGCTCCAATCTGGGTCTCTTCCATGGGGTCAGTCCTTTAGGAGGAGGCTGCTCCATTGTGAATCCCTTCCATGGGCTCAGCTCTTCAGGAACTGCTCCAATGTGGGTCCTAAGTGGGGGCAGTTCTTCAGGANCATGAACTTCTCCAACATAAGTCCTTCCCTTGGGGTACAGCTCTTCAGGAATTGCTCCAATCTGGGTCTCTTCCATGGGGTCAGTCCTTCAGGGACTGCTCCAATGTGGATCCTAAGTGGGGTCAGTTCTTCAGGAACTGCTCCAATCTGTGTCCCTTCCATGGGGTCAGTCCTTCAGGGACTGCTCCAATGTGGGTACCTTCCATGAGCTCAGTTTTTCAGGAACTGCTCCAGTCTGAACTGCTCCATTGTGAGTCCCTTTCCATGGGGTGAGTCCTTCAGGGACTGCTCCAATGTGGGTACCTTCCATGAGCTCAGTTTTTCAGGAACTGCTCCAGTCTGAACTGCTCCATTGTGAGTCCCTTTCCATGGGGTGAGTCCTTCAGGGACTGCTCCAATGTGGGTACCTTCCATGAGCTCAGTTTTTCAGGAACTGCTCCAGTCTGAGTCCTTTCCATGGGCTCAGTTCTTCAAGAACTGCTCCATTTTGAGTCCCTTCCACTGGGTCAGTTCTTCAGGAACTGTTCCAGTGTGAGTTCCTTTCAGGGGCTAAGTTCTTCAGGAACTGCTCCAGTGTGAACTGCTCCATTCTGAGTCCCTTCCATGGGGTAAGGTCTTTAGGAACTGCCCCTCTGTAGGTCCTAAGTGGGGTCCCAAGTTCTGCCAGCAAACCTGCCTCAGCTTCCACTTCTAGGAACTCCCCACAGAAGCCACCACTGTAGCCCTCCAGCTGCCAAAACCTTCCCCTGCAATCCCAAGACACCGGGGAACAAACGTGCCTAGGACTGGTGCCAGGTGGCCAAGCTCACCTTGGTGTCACAGGGCCCCTGGCTGTGCCACCAGGTGCCACCCCAGGCCGTGGCTGTGGGCTGTGCCAAGGCTGCAGGTTTCCTGGCTGAGCCCAGGAGCAGCACACTCTGCTCCCCTCCCGAGCACAGCACCATCCAGGCCTCACACAAGGGCAGGCAAAGCCAGACCTTCAGTTTGTTCTTGATTTTTTCCATATTCTCTCCATGGCTCATTCCCTTCGTTCTCCTGCCTGCAGGGAATGTCACCGTGCCTGGCTCCTGCTACAAGGGATGGGTAATGGAGAAGTTTCATCACCTCTCCCCAGACTGCAGGACCTATGCTCAATCTTTCTGCTGTCAACACCAAACACACACTGTTATGATTATAACATGAAGACAAGGATCCTGTTTTATCTCAGAGTGCAAAGGTTTATGAAGGGTTAAAATAATCTAACCTCACTTTTTCTTTCCCCCCCCA